>REGL01000661.1:17034-102768 GCA_004194395.1 Aurelia aurita complex sp. Pacific | reverse complement strand
TACTAAAAGTTTCTTAATGTGTTTCTTATTTTTTGGATGCATTTAGGATGCATGTAGTTTCTACCACTGCCAAGTACTCGTTTCTTGACAGACAGCACAATTTTTAGCGAAAAGGAGAGTTTTATTTGATTCAAAACATAAATCTATCATGAATATTACTAAAATATAAAGGCTCAACGACAATATTCCCATGATTTCCTTGTGTTTGGCTTTAAAAGTTTCTTAGCAATTCTCAAGCATAGTACTAGAGTTTCTTAATTTTTTCGCCACCCTAGTACTAGTTTCTTATAAACCAGTTTCTTATAAAAGAAAAAACGTGTATCGTAGGAAGAAATCAGTAATCTGAATATGGAGTTATTAGTCCTAGCATCGCATCTTCATGTTGAAGGCAAAACCAGAGAGATTAGTACGCCTTTTTGCGCTATCGGGGTGGAGGGAGAATCTCCGGATGAGCAACACAAAAAACTAGGTTGACACTTTGTTTCATTGCCTTGACGACGGGCAAGAGTTTAAAGGTCTGAAAATCGAATCTAATAGGTCTCGGGGGAAAATACTAAGTTCATACTTTGCCACTCAATTCGAACTGGACGAACACAGAAGAATGCATTATTGCATAATATGGCAGGTCGGAAAAGCAATTATTCTACTCCGTGCCGTGAAACCGTGAAACGGTAAGAATTCCCATTTGAAATTCCCAGTTGGCACACGGCAACAATAACAGCAGCAAACAGTTTTCCCGAGACCTATTTGTTTCAATTCTTCACACCTTAGGCTAATTCACACAATCAACAATGATTTAAATCTAAATTCTATTCAATTACAAACCAACGTTTTCTCTCATGAATAAAATTTCTACCCGCTCGGGACATCAAGGTAATGAATGAATTGTCAACTCAATTTTTGTGTTGCTCATCGAGGGAGTCCCCACCATCACGAAGTAGGAAGGCGTAATAATCTCTCTGGTTTTAGCTTGAATATGAAAGTGAAATATTAGAGTTCATAACTCCATTTTCAGATTACTAATTTCTTCCTACGATATGCCAAACTGTAAGTTGAAGTATCTAGCACGTAGCTAGAATCCCGGGGGGGGTTACTTGACTTAAATTTGTACGGGGGTGTGCCCACGAAAAATTTTTTCTTTACCCTGCTCCAGAATTTTTCGCTCAAAATGATAACCTGTTCTAGAAAAAATTGATGAAAAGTATACTCAAAAACATGAAATTTGACCGAAAAACGACCCGATCTAGCAGTTAGAGCAGTTGACAACCTGCTCTAGAAAAATTGCCTCATTTTGATACCCTGTGCTAGAAAAAATTGGCGAAAACGATACCCTTAAAAACGGCACATCCCCGTCGGACAAATATACTAAGTACCCCCCCCCGGGGCTAGAATGAATAGAAATTGCCAGATTAAAAAATGTTTCTCTGTGCTGAATCAAACGTCGGACCTTTTTTTTGGGACACCCAGTAGGTATTTTAATCCTTTATTCATTAATGTGTGAAATGTGTCTCAAAAAAGCCAACATGAACTAAGTTTCAAAGCATAGGTTCCAAATCTTTAAAAAGGCTGGTGTAAAATTGAGTGACCTATTTCTTTGAACTGAATGACTTCAAACAAACTTCAGCTAATTCTCTATAATCCTACCGTTGGAATTTTCTGAAATCTTCAATATTTTCAGAATTAGAGTGTTTTCCTTCCTTCTCGAGAATTCAAGAAAATTTTTCAAAAAAACTCAAAACCATCGTAATTTCTAAACTGTTTGACGTAACATGAAATAATTTAGAGAGAAACCATAGTTCATAAATGCCTACAATATGGTGTCAAGCAAAAGTCTGTCACTCATCTGGTTTATGACTTAAAAATTTGATGACGTCACATCCTCAAATGAGTTGAAATGTAAGATACGCTGTAATTTCGAAAAATATTCAAAATTTCTGAAAAATCCAACGGTAGATTTATAGATAAGTATGTAAAGTTTCTTTCAAGCCATTCAATCAGAAGAAATAGGTCATTGAATTTGACACCCACCTTTTTACGCGGAGATAAAGATTTGGAACCTATGCTAAGTTTCAAGAAATCTGGAAACTGCTGCAGGAAGCTACTGCTATTTGTTTCGTAGATTCTTTCTTCTTTTGGGTAGTGGGTCTACTTGTAAGAGAATCAGGTACCCTTATGATCTGCTGCAATTAATTCCAGTCTGTTGCAGATATAAATTGTTTGTCTGTACCTTTAGTATTCTGGACTTTGTGCTCAAGATTTACAAGAAATCAAGGACCAGCTGATAGTGGAAACATCAGATATGCTACAGGTAATGATAGTAAAACTCTTCATTTTTTTTGTGTCGCCAGCCACATAATCTAATCTCTTCAAATACTCGTAAAATGGATTTTATCATCTCAGGGATCAAGTTGTTTTCACTTGAGCAGTGAATTCACAAACTGAAGACCATAAATTTAATGAATGCACTTGAAACCCAGTTTTAGTTTGAAACAGATGCTAGATCCAGTATAAAGTCTGAACAATGAAGTATTATGAAGAATAGTTACAATTTAAGAAGATTTTAGTAGAAGATAGAGTTGCCGAAGAAGATTTTGTCGCAGCGTCTAGAAAGTGTACTCGTGAGTATACTCTGTCTTGTTGTCCCGCACCGAAGCGGGGGCTTGATAGTACTCCGTGCGTAGATAATATACGGGGAGAGCATCTCAATATTTTCGTCTTTCCTGTTTTATTTTTCGCCTTTCTGGTTAAACCGGTTTTTGATCACGAGGTTGAAAAAATGGCGAATAGCGGTAAACAAGCGCCGATCTTGGGTATTAGGAGACTGGGGATACGATTTTAGCAGGCCTCAACATTTAGGCCAACACCACCTCGAACACCACCACAACGTGCAATGCAAGGAACTAGCTAAGGTAGTCTAATGATTATCCATCTTCAGTCAAATTCACGGAATAGTGGAACAGACCCAGCTACAGGTGGGGGGCACTTAGTATTTTCTATAGCTAGTTTATATATTAGCATTTAGAGTCTCAATGTCTTGAAAATTCAAAAGAACACTTTACTAACAGTTCAGATCTCAGACTCTCACGAAGCGAAGTGTTTATTGAGTGTGGAATCTTCTATCGGAGTTTCCTTTTGCAGATACCATTGTTCACTGCCGAGGGACTCTTGAGAAATCATGATTGGTCAAGAGAGATGCTTCTGGAATCTTGGATGGAAGATCCACTGGCTGCATGTGAGAAGGCTGGTGTCAAACTTCCCCAAGGTATTTAGTCAAATTAATTGTGAGATCATCATCTGACCACTTAAACCCGATGAAATATTCAAATTTTTATTGTAACTGTCACATTACAGCCCTGAAGAAGTCCTGAATTGCAGCACGAAATCTTGGCATAAAATTAATTCAACCATTTGCTGTTGCTTTTGTTGTATTACGGTGTTTCTGCCTTTAAACTTAAAGGGAGTACAAAGACCAGCAGCCTTTGCCATCGTTTGTTTTTCTTTTTGTGAATTTCGTACAGTCAATTATTCTGGAAGCTGTGCAGATCAAGTCCTTGATTTCGCGCACAGCATGCTGGTCTTTGTACTCCCTTTAAATATCTAAGGCCTAGTCTAAACATTGTGTTTTGCCGTGACATTGTATTTTTGCAATTGACTTCCTCTCTAGATCATTCTGCATTAGATGCTCTGCGAAACAAATTAAATGGTGCCCAGACAAAATCCAATGAAGCCCAAACTTCCAAGGTAAAACTTTTCTAACCAAGATAATTATGATTTTATTCTGAAGAAGTTAATAAAGTGTTTGTTGATCATCCTGTCGACATTTTGTAGCAAACAACAACGGAGAAAACAGGATTCACAGCGAATAGCACGCGTCTTAACTGAATTTATGCTGGATGTTTTTTTTATAAAGATAGCATACAGAAATCAATAATGTAAAGTTGTGACTGAAAGTTGTTTATTTAGGCTAACCGTTGAATGTTTAACTTTTCACTCTGTTTTAACTGCTTTTAGCCTACTAAAAATAAAGAAATAATAATAATAATAATAATAATAAAAATAATAAATAATAATAAAACTGCTCATGTTATTTTTTATATGCATGCGATCCAGGAAGGCCGGGAGGGTGCAGTCCCCTACCCCCAACGTTGGAAGAATTTTCAACAAAATCTGCCATATTCAAGAAAAAACCACATCAAATTCGGGCAAAATGTTCGTAGAAATTGACTTTTCGTGCAGCCCTCCCAGCTTTATCTTCCCATCCGCGCATGTTCGTCTTTGCAAAATTAAACAGTCATGGATTATTTAATTTTATGTTTTCTTTTTTCTTCTAGCATTGCTGTGACATTTGCGAGGAAGAGTTCATTATGGCTGATGATGAAATGACACAAATTCCATGTGGTCATGCGTTTTGCAAGATGTGCTGGGAAAGGTATGTCTCATTTTGTAGTTGATCATCAGTCTCGAAAGACTGCGCGAATTTTAGTTGATAAGTTGGCCCAGTGATTAATGCTCTTTCTGTGAGGAAGGTTGCGAGTCCGAGCCTTTGGCTGGCCACCTGGGGGTAATGCAATTGCTCATCCTAAAAGGTTCCGTTCGGTTCTCTCCTCGGATAAAAGCGTGAAATCTTGGGATAAGTTGCCACTAAGGGTGGTCTGGTCAGCCTTCGTTAGCGACTCCTTGTGTGTCATTCGATCAGATGATTTACCAAAAGCAGGAAGTATATTTGTTGCAAAGTAAAGCAGCCTACAAATGCATTTTGATGTTGTAAACCAAATTTTTTATTTTGAGGATTTATGGCAAACATTGTACGTTATTACCTTAAATCTTCTTTTCAGATACCTATCTTCAAAGATAAAAGATGGAAATACTCACAATATATTATGTCCAGGTCATGATTGTAATAAGCTTGTGCCTGTGGTAAGTTTAAATGTTGATATTTGACAGATTCTTATACTTTATAAGGCATAAATGTAGGTGTAGGTTTATTATAGTTTATAGACACATTACTAACCATGATCCTTTGTGAACTGAATAAAAAGCTATATATAAAGAGCCTACAATGCCTGCCAAAAGTCTTGGAACACCTTAATGCTATTTTTGCCTTGTTTTGCAATTTCCCCCTCGCCCCCTCAGAACAATTTTGTTCTGTGATGGTAAAATGGGGCTGGCAGGACGATTCGTGACTCTGATGGAACGCTGGGACAATAGCCTTTCAAATCAACATTGATTCGGGGGTGAGGGGATGTTTAAACATAATCGCTATGGTTAAAACTGCTGACTGTCAAGAAATGGCCTAAGTGTCCCAAGGACTTTTGGCAGGCGTTTTAGGTAAGGTCATTCAACGTTCTCTTTGTTGCAGCTAATAATTTGTTTTCTCTCCTTCATGCTTTCAGAATAATTCGTTGTTTCTCTTGCAGCATTTTAACAGTTTTCTTCCTTGTTATAGGTTATATGGTTGTCATTCTTTCACAGGAGTTAGCAGTTAGGATTACAGCGTTTAACATTGCATTTGTGGGTTTATTGCGATGAATCCGTTGTTTTTAAATTCTGTACCGCAAACCATTTGTTTAACGTTGACGTTCGGGTCGCAAAGGATCACGGTTAGAAACGGGTCATTAAGATAAATTTTTCTTTGCATCACGTTTTTTGTAAATGCAGATGATTTTCATTTGTTGCTCCCCTAAATGTTCTTTGTAAAATCTTTAGGAGCACTTTGTTATCTTTGCAGGAAATTACAGAGAAATTAGTATCAAGAGATATGGCAAGAAGATATTTACAGTTCGATATTAAGGTAATTTTGCAAAAGTTTGAAAATCTAGACTTAAGATATTTGTATGCAGTGAAACTTGTAAAGAATTCGAAAACATTTTATGAAGCGCTCTAAAAATCAAAATACGGTAAGGAAACTTCAGATTCTATTTTCCTAGCATATTATGCACCAGGTTTTTCCTGTGCAACGTACTTTCAAATTCATAAGGATCTATCTGAGTCATACCTAACTTTATTGTTAATTATGTATATTGTAAATAGTAGGCCTTAATTAGCTGTAATTTAGGTATTCATTTTCTAGCCTATTCTAAATAGATATTTAATAATAATAATAATAAACTAATCTTACAGGCATTTGTTGACACGAATCCAAATCTAAGATGGTGTCCCCATCCTTCTTGTGGAAGAGCAGTCAAGCTTCCGGAAGCAGTCACGTCTCCACAACGACGTATCACATCTACGAATCAAAAAGCAAAGTCTGTTGATTGTGGACTTGGCCATTACTTTTGTTGGTAAGAGTTCCTTTGCCTTATTTGTTACTGATAATGGTTTGAATAGCCTGTGTACAATTTTTTCCAAATATACGAGCATCGTTCTGAAGGCTCGAAGACAAAGAAACAAGAGACGAATCCGGTGTAAATCGACATTTCAAGTTATAAAGGACAATGCATGTTTGACAATTTCAGTTGAATTATTATAGAATCGTTAGGACTAGGCCATCATTGTTTAAAGGATGTTTCGATTCGAGTTTTTCTCGTGTTCTCAGTGATTTTTCGATTGTCTCATATCCTTAGAGGAAAATTAAACCGTTATAAAGTAGAAACGTTTTCATGATTAAGGTAAATGTTTTCTCATCTAATAAGCCAAATGATTTCCATAGTCTGCTTTCATCTTTTTCAGGATATGCTTAGGTGAGGCTCATGAACCTTGCACATGTGAAACATGGCAAAATTGGAATAAAACGGTCGAAGAAACGAATCCGAACAAAGGTAAGCAGTAATATAGACAAAGGCTCGTGACAAAATGATCCACCCGACCAGACGTTATTGGGATCCATGTCGGGTGCGATCAATTGGTCAGTCGTTTTATCAAACAGCCTCAGTTCTGCTCAGCGATCAGGCTTTCTTTTGCGTTTAATTCCTTAGTTGATTGGAAATGTCGCTCATTGTGGGAACTCGCTGACTACGTGTCCTTTCCTGCAATGAGTGGCACAGTAGTTGTATTTATTGCATTTTTCTGTGTTTTAATTGATATATAAAAAAGTAAAGATAAAATAAAATGGTAAAGAAAGATAAGTTGTTTTACTTTGTATCCCATGTTTGCACTGACCAACAGGTTGTTTGATTTGATCACAACTCTTCATCCAACCTCAGTTCATCGCTCGTAAGGTGTTACTGCTCATTTTTGACCGTAACAGACACTTATGAGGGCGATTGATGCAGCCACTGTCACCAGTGGATTGTTGGCAAGAATAGCAGCTTTTTTATGAAATTATTGTCGGTCAACAAGATGATTAGAATAGTGTACATTTTCAAACGTTATGGGTTAATGTATGCCAATGCGCTGTGATATTTTTCCTTAGAATCCATTTTACTCGTTTGTCCAGATGATACTGTGTAGGTTGACGATAAACAATGTTAAGTAATTTGTTTTTATAGGTGAAATTTTGTTTGCAAGTTGAAAAATTTGACAGTAATCTTTCGAATTAACATTTTTGGTGAATTATACTTTCTTCAAAGGTACGACTGAAGGTGAAGGTGAAGTTGCGGTTTTTAGTGCCAAGCGCTGAGATCAGAGAAATAAAATAGGCCTAATTGAGTCTGCGACCCCTTGTCATGACGCTCAAGTGGTGAGGCTCTACCGAGCATCGAACCCTGTCCGCCTGACTGTTCTGGCTGCAAAGTCAGAGAATTACACCACACTGTGCCACAACACCTTAGATTTACGATTAAATGATTGTAGTGTAGGGTGTAAAAAAGTAAACTAATTTTAGGCAAATTTCTAGAAGAGCAGCTGAGTTTGAATGTTGTTCACCAAGCCTTCAATTTCATTTTCTGTTTTATAGTGAGCCAGGAATCAGGAGAAAGAGAATCAATTGCGAATGCCTATTGGCTGATTAGTAATTCAAAGACATGCCCGAATTGTCGGTAAGTGCAACATTTCCTACATTTGCCATGCCGTGCCATGCTTTGAGAGAGCTTTTCATGGTTTAAACTAGCAATAAAAATATTCAGGGAATGCTGCGTGCTGGATTTACTCAGAAAATTTCTTATCACGATTGTGGTCAGTTGCAACTTTTGCAGGCAATGCCTTCTTGTAAAAATCCTCCAAAGTCCCAGGATTAGGAAACTCCAAAAATGTTGTTGAGCAGAAAGCAGGCACACTTTAATGATTTCGCCATGATAGTGTTATTGAAGAAATTGGTGGCGAAAGGATTCTGATCTCGAAAAAATCCAATGGTTGAGATCGTATTAGTATAGAATTGACTGAAGGCAAGCGATTTTCATTATTGCTCGGGATAAAACCAAACAAGCCTATACTTACAACTGTTGACAGAAATCTTCATTGTAATTATTAGCCATCTGCGCAATATTGCCTTTGCTGTGAACATAACTGGGCCAAGAGTAGATTTTCACTTTTAGGTTGTTGTGGGCGCTATTTGAAAGTTTAGCAATGGCATATCTCGTTATTTTGTTGCTGTTGCTTTCAAGCCAGGGATATCAGTCAATTGACAATTTCATGTGAGCGGCGTTTTAGCACCTGTTGCAATCCAGCATTAACAAATAGTTCAACGTAAGGAAGTCTCCTTCTAATACCTAGCTACTTTAAAGTTGTACTGACCATCTATTGCAACATTTAATCCGCAGGAGTCATATACAAAAGAATGAAGGCTGTAACCATATGACATGTACAAAGGTAAAGTTTGTTTCTAGAAATATATCATAAATTTGTAGGTCCTGCTTTCATTTGTAATGCCAGAAGAGTTTCTAATCATAGTTGAAGTAAAGATTTAGGTAACTCTGATGTTAGTTATGGGCAGATTGATTAATTGCTCTTTGCTTCATTTCTAGTGTAAGCATGACTTTTGTTGGGTATGTCAAGAACCTTGGAAGATTCATAGCGCAGAAACGGGAGGCTACTTCAGGTAAAGCTTCTTTCAAATTGCAAGTTTAATACACTGGCTTGATTGTGTCAATGTTTTATTGAATGAACTTGGCAGTTCTCTTCGATCTAAGTTCATCCATTCATATGCCAAGAATGCTTTGGTTGAAAAACAACTAAACTTCTTCTTAAAGCTGGACTTGCTTCAAGTCTTGTTCTTGATCAATAAACAGACGGGAGGGGAAGAGGAAGAAGAAACGGTAAGGGGAAGGAGAGCGAGACTTGTGAACTACGCGTTCCGAAACGAGGTTCAGAATTCATGTGCTCAATTTTGATTGGCTGTCCTGCCAACATGAAAGAAAGCCGTGGGTCAAGATCTTGACCGATTGACCGGTGTGCAGAAGCAGATCAGACAATGGAGTCTCATTTTCGGAACGCGTAGTTCACAAGTCTCGCCCTCCTTTCCCTTTCCTTCTTCTTCTTCACCTCCTCCCATTTGTTTATTGATCAAGAGCGAGTCTTGGAGCAAGTCCATCCTAGAGCGAGAATGCCTACGTTTTTACTGAACAGATAAGTGTACCCTGGCTTAGAATTTATTTATATTAATGAAGTTGTCGTTTGAATTACTTTTGATATGTAGTAAAGTTTAATTACGTGTTTTGTTTTCATTTTTCAGGTGTAATAGATTTGAAGTTGTTAAGGCAGTTGAAGATGGTTATGAACGTGAGCAGCAAAAAGTATGTTATCTAAAGTCGACCTTATGTTAGATGTCACGTGAAAATGTCCAGTAATAAAACAAGTGAAGTGTTTTGCATGAGTAATTACATGTTATCGCAAATTTCACGTGACTTTTAATTTGAGATAAAGATCAGTCGCTTTGCTACCAAAACTAAACTGCATATGAATCATATCTTAGAATAGTCTTTCATTATGTGGCGTTCGAAAATACGGCTCCTCGGACCTGCAACGGAGCAATTGATTGGTTCTTGAACGATCCGCAGAAGCCGTATTTTCAAAGCCGTATTGGACCGGGCGTTGCCTTAAAAATCAACAACACAACAAGGGAGGAGCTTCTTGTGTAGGCTTAGGCCGCAAGAATTGTCAGCCAAAGTTTAGCTTATTCCTCGAAGACTTCTTTGCTGTAAACTTTGAAGACAAACTTGCAATCATACGCGAAGAAAATGCCAATGTAGTTAACGTCGAAACGACCAACTACAGTGATACACAGGATAAAAAACACAATAGAAAAGTACAATAATGTAAACAATGTTCTCAAAAGGTTCTGCCATATAATAAAGCCTTTATTAAACGATTACTCGATCCATACTGGAAAAGATTTGGACCTGAGTTCCTTGTTGTGCAAATATTTCCCAGCATTGACCTCGTAATCGTCTAATAACCGCATATTATACATCGCTTTTTCCCGGCTCCTTTTTTATTCCGCCAATAATTTGTTTTTTTTTCTTTATGATTTTCCATCAGATGGAGAAAGAACATGATGAAGTACAAAGAATTGAACGATTCATGCATTATTATACAAGATGTAAAAACCATGAGAATAGTTTTCAGGTAATCTGTGCATTTCTTCAAATTAAGTAGAGTTTTTTCAACACGAAATTGAAAGCGGCAAAAAATCTCCATTCTTCTTGTCTACCCATTGTTGTACCGGGTGTCCCAAAAAAGTATACAGATTTGGTTGACTCCAGCGATGTGAATTTAGCTTTAATCAATGGCTAATCACTCTCAAAATGCTCCTCGATAGTTAACTTGAACAAAGATACCTCGTTTGTTGGTATTAATACTTTGAGGGCAGAAATATCAACATTGAAAGCTCAAATTTGCATCCACCTGCAAACCAGAGCTTTGGTCTTTTGGCCGTAGAGAGTTTCTGAAGCACTTCGAAATTAAGAACCGAAATTAATAAAAAATTGAGAAACTGCCTGTCCAATGGGTGACTGGGGGGTGACTTCTGGCAAACATAATAACACAAGATCAAATATTGTTCAAATTTTATCAAGGGTATCGTTGATTTATATACTGTGCCATAAGAAGTTGCTTAGACCAAAAGGCTAAAGCTCTGGCTTGCAGGAAGAGGCAAATTTGAGCTTTCTAGATTAATACGTCTGCTCTCAAAGCACCAATATCAACAAACGAGATACCTATGTCCAAGTTACCTATCGAGGAACATTTTTAGAGTGATTAGACATTGATTGAAGCTAAATTCACACTGCTGGAGTCAGCAAAATCCGTATACATTTTTTGGAGACACCCGGTATACCTTCGACATGTATTCTTGTGCACACCTGGTAACACTTTCGGCTCATGTACACCAGACAGCAGCTAACAATAGCACTCATTGCTTTTGATTGACAAGTTTTTGCAAAGCCGTTACTAATTTCTGCAAAGGGATTTCTATGGCCGACTACTCGAACCGCAAATATGAATAAGGCTACCCTGCAATCAGATGTCCTTAAACCTGGATGGCAAATTGCACGTGATGCATGTGAAATTGAACAAGAAGCAACCTTCGATTTGTGTTAATTTGATATATTTCCAAGAATATTGAACTATTTCTTGGAGCCAATTGTGCCTCCATTGATAGGCTTGCCGTTGCCAGGAATCTGCGATAAATACCAAGTATGTCACAGTATTGTTTAGAGGACTAAGCATATCCTCGCAACGTAATATACTTTACTGCAATTGTGTCCTGCAATACCTCAAAACTGTTAACTAAACCTTTTCCCCCGACAGTTGGAATCTCGACTTCTAAACGCCGTCAAAGAAAAGGTAGAAGGCCTTCAAAGAGCTGCAGCCGAACTTGGAGGTGGTGATGACGTCGATGCTAAATTCGTTGAAGATGCAATTAAAGAACTTCTGAAATCACGGCAAATATTAAAAGGCTCGTATCCTTATGGATATTTCTTAGACAACAAACGCGGAGAGAGAACTGTTTTCGAGTTTATGCAGGTAAGATAGTGAATTTCTCTTGTAACATATTTTGCTTTGCTGAGTTGCAGTGCAAAATTCGGAGTTCATGAGCGATATTTCGTATTGTATTTAATGTACACGATGTTTTAACCTGTTTTTGTTATGTTTTACTTTGTCTCTTATTTAGTTCATATTAAAGTCAAAACTCAGAAGGCTGTCTGGAGGACAGAGTTTTTCTGCCGCCATGGATAAGTCCTATATTTGCACCTTATATAAAAACAACCTTAGTAACAGATAACAGATCATTGAATCCGTTCACATCGAGGCTGAGAGACCAATTTCTGCCAATAAAAGTTCATTGAGTAAGGCCAAAAATCGTTAATAAGCAATTTTTGTACCGTTAGTTCCTACAGTTTTACAAGACTACTCATTGCTCGGCAGAGACGTAGGGACCGGGGGGCACTAGGGGCATGTGCCCCCCAAGATTTTGCAATAAACAAAGAAGTGCCCTTTTAATTTCCAGGAAGTGCCCCTTTAGCTTAATGAAAAAAGTGCCCCTCAGGTGTCGTGCCCCCTCAAGTTGGAGATGCTTCCTACGTCCCTGTTGCTCGGTACATGACGTACAGGATGGCCCCAAAAGAAAGTCACCATTTTGAAAATCAGTAGATCTCAATTTTTTCTCATAACCCTTCGAAATTTCATTTTACAAGGTTATCTCAATGTTTGGATTTCATTCCACGATGATTTTTATCATACCTGTGATCATGGGTATTAGGAAAATTAGAATGTGTTACACGGGATTATATACTTTTGTAAAGGATCAGAACTGTTACGTCTACCTTTGTGTATCATCCGTGTATCGATGATATCGTCTGTCCTCTCGATTTTGGATGCTGCATTGCCCTTCGACTCCTTTTGTCAAACCGCCATGTTGTTTAAAGTTGCTGTATGTTGTTCAGTAACCTTTGAAGGAACTTTATACCGATGATACACAAAGATAGCCATTTTATTAACGCATTTTATTCTCCTAATACTCATGCTTTGATAAATCATGAGGTCACTTCTTAAAGCGTTAAATAAACGCCAGTTCGAAGAGCAATGAAATTCATGCCATCAGCTTTGGTTTCATTGTTCTCCACTTGTAACCATTTTTGACGTCCCGACCTTTTATTACTAGGACGAAGTAGAGCAGGCCGCGGAGGCTCTATCTGGAATGGTAGCCCGGCCATTTTTGAAAACACCACGAAGTAAAATTATAAATGCTACAAAAAAACTTTCAAGAAAGAGGAAAGAATTTCTCGCGGCCATCGAGCGTGGTTTAATTCCTGATGATGATGATGAATATTGGATGACAGGAGACTATGCATATGGTGCAGCGCAGTCCAGGTAAATCTTGGTTTTAATAACGAACCAATTGTCTATATGCAACTGAGAAAAAATTGCTCAAATTCGATCAGAACACTCATCTTCAAATTTTGTGCAGGAAGGTCAAGGCCCAAAAATTTTTTGTTCTTTTCGACAGCTGTAAATCATCAAATCTGATTATTTCCCAAGTTTTTAACTCTAAAGTCTAGATGGTACGTGACTGTCCTGTTGTCAGGAGCATAATAGTGCCTCCTATGAATACAAGAGGAGCTCGGAAAATATATATTGTATATGATTCCAGGGGAATTGAAAAAATTTTAACCCCAGATAATTTCTGTGATGATGGCTGATTGAGAGCTTTGTTTTGTTACCTTTGCCTGGGTTGACTCATTCGTCCTTGAGAATAGATCCGTATTTGATATTACATTCTCTCTTGTTGTAATAGCTGCGGAAATTTTTCTCGATCTTTATACTCAGCGATCATCTCCTGTCGCAGCTTGACAGACTGCATGGGTCCATAATCTTAAAGCTCACTAGAGCGGCGTCGCCCCAATTGAGCACCATTCGAAGAAAATTCTATTTATTTTCTCAAGCAAGTCGTTTCAAAAAGGTAACTTACAGCAAAAAGGTTCCTTCACCTGTGTGACATATTGCTGTTTAAGTCCAGCAGCATCCGAGCTTCCTGTTTTGTTAGCCAGCAACTTAAACATCCAGCAGTTTGGGGCGACGCCGCTCTCTCTACCAGCGGACAGCGGACAACAAGAAGTTTTAGTTGATTTTACGTTTCCTTCATTTAGGTCGAGACAAGCAAACGCTCGTACAAGAGCCATGAATCACCATTCGGATTCGGTATGTTGTTTTCATGTCTCTTGAAACTATTTCGAACGCATTTGTTTACCAGAAACTTGATCACTTTTATATGCTTGATGTCTAAATTGGATACGCTTTCTGTCTTCAGGAACCTCATAGCAGTGCATCACCAGACTTGCATTCACTTCACAGTATCAAGAGAAATCGTCGACAAAACAGGATGCAGGAAATATTAGGCTTAGAACCAGAAAGAAGCACAGAGGAACAAGATGAAGAGGAACTTCTTGAATGGTTGAGGGTATTACGATTAGAACTAAGAGAAGCACAATCAAATGAGGCCCTTATGGGTGAAGAACGAAGACAGAACCTCATTTCAAAGATCAGGAGAAGAGTTGAAGATGTAAGGCGTAGGACTTTTCCAAAATCAAAGCGAAGGAGTAAAAGGTCTGCAAGCAATGCAGCAGAGACGCGCGAAGATCCTACAGGTGTGAGTGACGATGAGAGCGTCAAACAAAACAAACGTAAGTCAGGCAAGCAGATTTAGAGGGGCTGTGGCGCTCGTTTGAAAGCCATTAGCCACTTCCTTATGACCCACAATTATTGCCAGCAATAAATCAAATCGAACGAAGCCGCAAATGATGCCGCGAAATCAGTACGGCTAAGTGTATCGTGGTTCACGTAAAAAGGGGTTGGTACGAGAAGATACGCATTTACAGCAAAAGAAGTAGGACAGATCGAAATTTCTTCCTCGCTGATTTTATTGATTGATTCAGAAGCTAGGCTTTACGAACCTTCTTTGAATTTGAAGCTTATTTATTAGCTTGTTTCTCGTACTGTCTCGTACTGTTTGCTATAAAGGAGCCTGGTGGGTGTGAAATGTTCACAAAGGTACTGTGGCCCACAAGTATCACTGCAAAACTTTCTTTCTCACGAAAAAACTTTCTCTCTCACAGCAAGACCTTATTTCTCTCACTTGAATATTTTTCCGTGATGCTAGTTGGCCACTGTACGAAGGCAACGGAGATCCCAGCCAATTTAACAACAATAGTTTGAGTATATTTTAGGCAAGAAATTCATGTTTAACATACAAAAAATATTCCGTTTTCAAGTAATGAGAAAGTTTAGAAGTTTTCAATATTGTGTCAAATTCTAAGATTCTTATGAAAAATGCGTGTATTTATTGTAGTCACAAATTTTGCAGGTCGCACTCGCCGACACAGAGTAGTATTGTTTACGGATGACGAAAGTTCGACGACAGATGATGAGCCCGGTCATGCGAAAAAGCGATCATCTTCAGATGCGGCAGTTATCGTAACGGATGAAAGTGACAGCGATACTGACAATGGTGCACAGAATGCAGGTAAGAACTTTATTATTCACAGCCTCTCTTTAATGTAGGGGAAGAACTGTTCCTATCATAAAGCAGGCAAAATATCTGGGAGTAATGGTTGATCAACACTTGAACTGGAAAGAACAAATTTCTACCATCAAGAAAAAAGTTTCTAGAGGAATAGGGATGTTGAAATACTCCAAAAAGTATCTCCCTCTTCTCACAATACAAAGCATGTATAAAAGTCTTGTAGAACCATATTTTAGATATTGTTGCCCAGTATGGGGAAGCTGTGGCTCCACAGCAATAAACGAACTACAAAAACTTCAAAATCGGGCTGCAAGAATAGTTACTAANAAGAACTTTATTATTCACAGCCTCTCTTTAAGGTAGGGGAAGAACTGTTCCTATCATAAAGCAGGCAAAATATCTGGGAGTAATGGTTGATCAACACTTGAACTGGAAAGAACAAATTTCTACCATCAAGAAAAAAGTTTCTAGAGGAATAGGGATGTTGAAATACTCCAAAAAGTATCTCCCTCTTCTCACAATACAAAGCATGTATAAAAGTCTTGTAGAACCATATTTTAGATATTGTTGCCCAGTATGGGGAAGCTGTGGCTCCACAGCAATAAACGAACTACAAAAACTTCAAAATCGGGCTGCAAGAATAGTTACTAACAGTAGATATGATGCTTCTGCAAAGCCTTTCATCAAGAAACTTGGATGGCACACTGTTAGTGAAATTATTCAAATGGAGACCTTGAGTATGGTATACAAATCTATCAATGATCTGGTTCCCACTTACCTTGCAGAAATGTTCTCAAGACGCTCGGATACATGAAAGAGAGAATTACGCAATACTAGATCTGATTTAGAAATTCCCATGCGAAAATCTGCAAATGGCCAAAAATGCTTCTCAGATAAAGGCGCGACAATGTGGAATTGTCTCAGCCTAGAATCAAAATTGCCCCCGACATTGAAACCTTTCAAAAAAAGCATAGCAAACCTTGAATTTAGCTAATTCTCTCTCGTATCATATCTAGCATATGCATGATCATATCTACAATTTTTATACACTTTGCTAATAGCTGTATAGATCAAACTGATTGTAGTTTTATTTTAGATTTACGTGTAAATTTAGATAGTTTCTTTTCGTTTGTAAGTTTTTTTAGCAGGGTACATTTTAAAACAGTATAACTGAATGTTTTACCCTGTATAAATATTATAAAATAAGAAATAAGAAAATTCCACCTATCCACGAGCTTTTCATCAAGCAATTTGGCCCTGGCATTCAATGCCAGGTGAGAGGCCTCATACTGACTAGCTGCACTGATGACCCCTAAATGGGGGAAACTGGGCTGTAGCATGACTTATGAGGTGCTTTGATGATTTCTCTCTTCAATGCTTAAGAACTGTTACTTTGTTTCTTTTTCATGTAAAGACTGTTACAGGACAAGCTTCGTCCCATGTCGCTTTCCTCGTATCTGGGGCGAAACTGGTCTGTAGCATGACTTATGAGGTGCTTTGATGATTTCTCTCTTCAATGCTTAAGAACTGTTACTTTGTTTCTTTTTCATGTAAAGACTGTTACAGGACAAGCTTCGTCCCATGTCGCTTTCCTCGTATCTGGGGCGAAACTGGTCTGTAGCATGACTTATGAGGTGCTTTGATGATTTCTCTCTTCAATGCTTAAAAACTGTTACTTTGTTTCTTTTTCCTGTAAAGACTGTTACAGGACAAGCTTCGTCCCATGTCGCTTTCCTCGTATCTGGGGCGAAACTGGTCTGTAGCATGACTTATGAGGTGCTTTGATGATTTCTCTCTTCAATGCTTAAGAACTGTTACTTTGTTTCTTTTTCCTGTAAAGACTGTTACAGGACAAGCTTCGTCCCATGTCGCATTCCTCGTATCATTTCTCATATTATTAGTTCATTTTATGATATATATGCACAAATATTAAAATCAGATATTATACATGCACAGATATTAAAAGCAACAATCAAACGATTATAACATAAATGCTACCGGATATAGATATAGTGTATTTTCTTTTTGATAAAATAAAGCTTGGTAAATTTAATCCTTCTTCTATGTGTTTAAGTATTTTACTGTGAAGTGGCCATTGTGCTAGATTTTATGGGGCTACAGATTTGCACGGATTTGCATGCCAATCTTGTTTGTACTCTTGTTGATTTTGATAATAGCTGTTATTATCGGTTGGTTACTAAAACTTTTAATTTCTTCTGTTCGTAGCTTGTGCTTGTCCTTCGGCTGTATCCAAGAAGACAGTCGTAGCACAGTTTGATTATGCCGCCTATTCACCTAACGAGCTTGCATTGGAAGCTGGAGATGTTCTTGAGGTTTTAGATAAAAGGGCTGATGGATGGTGGCGAGGGCGTTGCTTAGGAAGAGAAGGAATGTTTCCAGCGAGCTTTGTTGTAGAGTTAGAGACAGATGAACCAATCATTGCTGATGCGTCACCTGAAAATATTTTGTTGGAAGAGAACAATACTGGAGGTAACTTGTTCAAATATTCCAGGAAGCCTTGCCTGTTGTTTTGTAGTTCCAGGTCATTCCATTAGTATAGCATCTTAGTATCTTAGTATAACTTCACGAAACGCAAACGATTTTTGGCCATAAGCTGTTCTCATCTTTGGTACAGCAAGATTGCATTTGGCATTACGTAAAACCCTGGTATGAACATCAGACAATCTGGAGAAAATGTTACCTAAATTTTCAGGTGCGAGGTCATTCAAGGATTTATATACCATTTTACATGTTTCTTGATTAATCAGTTTATCAATTGATGGCCAGCCAAGCCGCTGCAATAGAGGAGCAGCTGAAGTGTCTAAAGGGCTATCTTTGTGACAACTCTCCATTTATGCAATATTTTATGGAATATATGGCGCCACTGCTTGAAGTATTTCCGATTTAAGATCTTGAAGAATTACTTGGAAATGTCGTGTAGCCTTGTGTAGCAGTTGACTTTGACATTCATTTGGTCTCATGCAACAGCTGTCATCCGTTCTACAACACATCGCCAATTTGATGTTTTCTGTTTTCATTTTCAGATATAGATGATCTATTGCAACAAGCCATGACATTATCTCTTGCTGAGCATCAATCAAGTCATTGTCAGCAACCATCTGCTGTTGAGGTGCATCCAACGTGTGACGCAAGTGGTGCATACGAAAGCATTGACATAATCCCTCAACCTCCTCATGAGGAATAATCTCTGCTGGCAAATTCTCAAGATAAGATGCCCCATCGACTTGCCTGTAGGTCTCTTCCATAATGTTCACTTCCATGTACCACTCTCCTCGGCCGGTTGCTTTTGAAAAAAAGTGCAGACCACGGAACCATGGACTACAGAACTACGGAACCAAGAACCAGGGACTAGGAACTAGAAACCGGCGGAGGAGAGTATCCATGTACCCAAACCAAAAATGCATGTTAAAGCCTATTGCCTCTGTGAAGGAGGGAGGGAGAAGGAGAAATAGTTCCTTTGCGAAGGAGGCAAGAAGAAAAAGAAATTGGAGAGACTTATACCTCATTCATGCTTGCAAGTTCAACCAGCTTACACTAAACCAGGTTATCGAATGGGACCTTCTGATCGATCAGTCAGACAAATCGAATGCATTTAATCGGTTCTAATTTAACCTGGTTTAGATGAAGCCGTATTAACTGTGTCCTTATGAATGCGGTATTACTTCGCTCCCCTTTCTCCCTCCCTACTTTGCTGAGGTCATTAACTAGGCATTTAAATTTTTTAGTTTGCAGGCGCACGGGAGAGACTCAGGCAAGTCTAGATGCTCAAGAAAGGTTTTCAGAAGACGCTTCAGGTCATTAATTTAGTACTTACCATGGTACTTACACAGCGTGGGAGATAGGGAAGTAGCCCGCGCGCAGACTCGATTGATTCGTTTTCAGGGAGTAAGTCGAGTCTGCACGCAGTGTAGTACCGAAGGGGCTAAAAGATAAGATGGTTCTATTTATATCCCATTCTTCTTGCAATATTTTCGATTCGTTATTTTAGACTGATGACATTCGTCTCTGTTTGCTACAAAACTGTAAATGAAAAGAGCATAATCCAAACATTGATTTTCTTCTATTCTTTCCTTTCCTTATTCCTTTCTGTCTCTTTATGTTTTCAATTTTTGATTTCTTTGTTATCCTACCTTCCCTCCAATCCTTCTTTCTTCCTCCTCTCATTTTTTCCATCCCCTTTCTTTCTATCCTTTTTTACAACCTGTTTCCTTTCATTTCTTCGTTCCTCCCCTCATCGTTTCCTTTCTTTTCCTTCCTTCTATTCTGTATTCTCTCTCTCCTTCCCTTTTTTTCCTTTCAGACAAACGAGCTTCCTGCGAAGCTGCTTCGCGGCTTCACGCACTTTTTTACCCTGGGTACCAGCCTCTCCGTTTTTATGTTAGAGAGGCTGGTACCCAGGGTAGCACTTTTTCCACCTCTGGGGACTGGAGCGAAAACAAGAATTCATGTAATAAATCGAACGCTATGTCACAATAAAGTTGGAGTTGGGGAAGAGTCCAGCGTAAAAATTACGTGGGAAGGAATGTATACTGATATTTTTTATCATCAATTTAGTACATACACAGGGTGAGAATTAGGGAATGGGGCTACAAAGCTAAGATGTTTTCCTTGAAGTCCACAATATGGACATTTGCTTCCTGAAATGGAAGGGGTTCTAAATCACAAAGCTTGCGTATAATCGAATCGATTTATTTTATAATCGATTGATGACCCCTTTCGGTTCAACACTCATCTCATATCATCTTCGCCAATTTGTTTTCTTGAAAAGCATGTCAAGTCACTTTATTTTTGTGGAACTGATAAAGATATGTATCCGAATTTTGATTTATCATTAATTTCTTGAAATTTTCTTTTCCTGTGAGGAAAATTTGCTGACGTAACACTGCTATCACTTTACCAAAGGTCACGTGGAACAATTTTTATTTTTTAGAGTAAATTCAGTAGTTAATTTTAAAGTATGATTTATTTGACCTTTGTAGAAAACTTGCATAAAATTGTTATAACTTCTTAGAGAATTATTTATGATTGTTTATGAATTAAAGGGATTGTAAGCATATAAAAGTGGCTCAAGCCACTTGCGGTCAAACTCTAGCCAATCACGTATCGGTATTTCCTGTTGACTTCGATAAGTTACCCTAATATGGTGCGTCACGTGTCACGGCCTATTATCTTTGGATGGCTATTTTTATCAAAGGCTGATATATGCTTATATTCCCTTTAAGTGCCCAATCAAGGCACGCTGAAGGGCTAGTATTTTTTGATTTGTTATCCCCTGATTTTAGAATCTGACTTTAGAATGTCAATAGTCAATAAAATATAACGTGGTTATGGTTGTTGAACGAAAAAGAACAGCATTTTTTAAAAAAATCGCAAAAATTTAGCAATCTTGAACATTTTTACCCGTGAATTTAAGATTCCAAGTCCAGAATTCGCGTGTTTCCTTTTTGCGGGCTACCTGGTTTCGAATGATACTCCTAATTCAGAAAAATTAAATTTTCGTCCCACAGCTTACAAAACACATGCAAAAACTTGAATGGAAGCCAGATTTGAATTTCATAGCTTTTTCGGCTAAATAAAATTGACAAAGATTTGCCATCAAAAACTTATCAAGAACCCAATGAAGGTTGTGTCATTGGTTATATTTAAAACTTGACAGCATTGGTTGGAAGTTTTCGTTTGTCTCATGTTCCCTTAAAGTTTTAGGGCTGTTGGACAATCGAGGTTTCTTGCAATGAAAGTGTGTATTTTGCAAATCATAACTTATTCTTTTCATTATTTCCTCATGTTGTATGGTGAACACATTTTAGTAGATTGTACGCAACAATAATAATTAATCTTTAGAAAATTAGATAACAAATTTATTATACTTCTAGTGTAAAGGATCGTTATTGAATTGCGATGTGTGATATATTTGCAAAAAAAATGGATTAATTGAAGAATATTGGTTTTATTTCATGCACCAATGTTTCCCTAAAGTGTTTGGAAAAGTTATTTCAAACGGGCATTTTAAACAAGCAATAAGGGATTTAGGCTGCACAACGATGAATCAAAATAGCTTTAATAGCACATATTTTTTGCCAACTCGGCACCCAATTTTGCACATAGAATTCGGAAACTAAAATGGTTACTATTTCGCTTCCAAGTCTGTCTCAAGTTAGATGCCACGTGAAAACTTTCGCAAATAAATACAGTTGTAGTAGCCTGCGTGTTTGAGTCTGCACGCAGGCTACAGTTGGAGGGGTTGGAGAGGCTTACTCAGGCCGCTCCCTGGTTTCGCTTGAACAATGTGGAGCTATCCCTAATCCAATGTGACATCCATATTCTATGACGGACTTCAAGGGGGCTCCGTTACCAACCTATAAACAAATCTGTGAATACCATTGTTTTGAACACGTGTCCATTGTCTTCTGCAGTTTGTTTGGCCACCAAAGCCACCAAAAAAGGTGAATTTCAAGAATCCGCTTATATCCACCCAATCATAAAAGATAAGAATGTTAGGTTTGTTCCTCCGTGAAGTACATTTATTCAAAATAACGTTTTACTTTGAAAATAGATATATTGCCCTTCAGAAAACTGGAAATTTTTCTTACCGTTTGCTGTTCTGTAAGTCCATAGTCCAGTCCATAGTCCGTAGAATAGGTAGTATGCAATCCAAATTGAGGCTAGAAAAAGCGCGCGAAATTGTTTTGATTTACAGTTCCTTGCTGGCTGGGTTTGGGTTTAGAAGAAAACAGATTTGTACAAAATGTTGGAGCGAACGGAGGCAAAAACTGAAAACCGTTTCACTAAAATCCAGCAGCTAGGCTCAGGATCATTTGGAAATGTCTGGCTTGTTCGTTCGAATTTCAGCTTCAAGAGCTATGTTGTGAAGGAGATGAGTGAACGCTGTAAGGATGGGAAAGAAAAGGAATTGGCCATCAACGAAGCAAATATTCTGGCAAAACTGAAACACAAGAATATCATCCGATACAAAGATGCATATTTTGATGACGATAGACTCTGTATAGTTATGGAATATGCTGACGATGGTAAGAGAACGCACAGAGTTGATTGTATAAGTACCATAATCAATACTCACTGAAAAATAGAAATAATGGCTAGGGCCTAGCTTAGCAAAAGCTCTGCCGTCTGCACTGCACATCTGACTTTGCATTTTTTAGGCCCAATGAGGTCAAATTAGGCCATGCATGCATGCAGCCTTTTCAACCTTTCACCTCCACTTTGCAAATTAATGATACGAAATAGCAAAGGCTAAAAGTCACTCTCATAAAGGTCAGTTCTGAGGGGGTTCATTTGTAAAGTATATTTGCTACCCATACAAATATCCAAATTTCAGTTCTAGCAGTCTATCAAGATGTTTTAGTGCGACTATTTTATTGAAGGATTAAATTAAAGCTGAATGATTGAATGAGAATTAAAGAGAATGATCCAGTGCCAGCTGCCACAAAATGAAGGAGCAAATGACAATGGGTGTCCCAGTGCGAAACTTCAGTAAAAATTTTTCAGGACCACACCCTCAGTGGCGTGGCCAGGGTAAACTAAGTGGGGGGAATGGAGATGAGGGGGTCTGGGGGCGGAGCCCCCATGAAAATATTTGGGGCTACGCCCTTTACTTTTGCTTAGAATGCATCTCCCAATATCATGCTTGCCATAAGATACAAGAAAACTTCAATAGTTTTGAGACAGTTATCCTATGAATCAAAGCATGAGGAAAATTGAAAGAGAGGGCCAATCTTTAAACATGATGATTTCACTACACACTAGTCACTTGTTTGACATCCAAAGAGAAAGTCCACAAAGAAAAGAGAAAAATGGTGAAAAAGTATGATACACCATTCAAAACAGTTCAGGATCTTTTTCTCCATCATAAACCATACCAGCCCTAGAATTGTCCTTTAAACTGTGTTATATTTTTTAAATTGAATCAAAACTCCAAATTCAAATTTTATTAGAAATTTTGATGCAAATCCTATAATCATGACAATTGCTTTTTCACAACCAGGTGATTTGTTTACAAAAATCAGGAAACAGGATGGCAAGAAATTTCCTACAGAGGTATTGTGATGAATTTTGTGACTTGTAGCAGCTTTTGATAATTAGAAGCTAGAATGCCTTGGGCAGATGGGGGTCTGCAACCCAGTTTTTAGAGCCACACCCACTTCTAATTCCCAAAAGTTGCCCTTGTGTGCATTTATATGGGAAATTTTCCAGTGTTTCATCCAAAAAAGGATCTAGTTCTAGATTATTTTGCACTTTGAAACCCACCCATATGGAGGACACAGAGGGTTCTTGTTTCTCCGCAGTTTATTAAAGCTTATGATAGCATTTTTTTTATTGCTGAAATTTTAATGCTAAAATGTCTTAATGGTCAACCATTCTATAAGCTTTTTAATACGTCTTTATCCTTACCATGTCTTTATCGTGGGCAAGTCATTGAATTTGATGTTGTTTTCCCTTGCAGCAAATCCTAGACTGGTTTGTGCAACTTACCATTGCTGTCAAGTACATGCATGATGAAAAGATTCTCCACAGAGGTTAGTTGCCTTTTCTATTCAAAAATCTCACTGTTGACCTTTGCTAATTCAAACTTTAATAAATGTTTTTATCTCAGACACAGTATTTGTGATTGCAAATGTTTTACCAGGTGACCCAAAAATAAGAATTTTTTCAAGTCATCTAAATGTGATTGAGAGTATTGTGCCTTTTGTATTGATTTGAAAAGGTACGGGGTGTGCCAAAATAAACTATGCACGTTTGGCAGGCTGCAATAAATCGTACACACTGGACCGATTTTGAAGATTTATGACTTAATCGTTAGCAGAAAGCCTGAATTAGATACTGGGATTTTTTGCAAATTTTTTCATTTTCAGTTTTTAGAGCTAGAAGCGAGTTTCCTAAAATTTTAATTTCGAAAACATTGAAAACAATAAAAATACATCGATCAAGTTTTCTAAAGAATTGACATGAATGGACAAAGAGAGAACTTGTTCGTGGTGATTTGAGATTTAGAAATCGACCAATTGCAATCTGCTGTACGAGAGTTCGTACTGAACACCCAAATCCCCCTGAAAACGTTTTCTCTTTGTTCATTCATGTTGAATCTTTTAAAATTTGATCGACGTTTTTTTAATCGTTTTCAATGCTTTCGAAAACGAACATTTTAAGAAACTCGCTTCTAACTATGAAAACGGAAAAATTTGCAAAAAGTCCTAGAATCTAATTCAAGCTTTCTGCTAAAGATTAAGTCATAAGTCTTCAAAATCGGTCCAGTGTGCGATTTATTGTGGCCTGCCAAACATGCATAGTTTATTTTGGCGCACCCGGTATTTGAAGATTCAAGACATGTCACTTGCCCTTGATACAGTCACACAAAAAGGAATGTCCAAGATCAATTAAAGTGTCACAAGTTTTTGTTTTTATATCATATCTTGTATTGTAAACAGGAATAGTTACATTAAACTATGCATCAATATTTTTATCATAGATCTGAAGTCACAAAATATATTTCTGACAACCACTGGAATTCTCAAAGTTGGAGATTTTGGCATATCAAGGATACTTGGATGCACTTCCGACCATGCTCAAACTGCTGTTGGAACACCTTATTATCTTTCTCCTGAAATTTGCTTGAGAAAACCGTATCCATTCTTGCATCATTGTTTAACATCTTCATCGATTTAAATTAGTTTATACTATTCATTTGTATATGGTAAGCTAGATGATGCAAATAATTGATGTAAAATAAGTTAACAAACAAACAAACACCTTCTGCTCCAACTGAATAGTTGGCGATGAGAGTTTGAAACCAGCAGTCATTCATTTGCTACAATGTGTTGCAAGAGAAGCACCAAAGCTCTTGTCAGCTTTGACAAGATGAAATGAAAACCTTTTGCTGAAGGCAAAATTATCATCATTGGACAATTGTGCCCTAGAAAACAGATGAGAGAATGGCTCGTTTATAGCCAACACACACAAATCTGAGAGGCTAGTTTTAATTTTGGAGCCTTATTCATTGAAAACAGCATTTTAAGTGGCCGAGCAATTTGCAAGGAGACTTTAAGATGTGCCATATGAACTTCGCATTGCTGGCAACCAAATGCAAGGAAAATATTTTATTTTTTCATCTTTACAATATGGTGCAAGACCAGATTTAACTTAGAACTACTGTTTATTTCCCCTGCATATTTTAAGGGGTTGAATTGCGATTTGAAAAGTTATTTGAGCTCTTAATTTTCATGCGAAATTAAGAAGGTTTCAGTACTGATCCAAGTTTCTTATAAAGACAACTTTATGTAAATATCATTAAAAGTACTATCCTGACACCTTGACAAGCATTTCTTGGCAATTCTCGATGCAATTCTTGTGTATCTGTTCCGTGAGTTAACACTTATGCAGCAAGATAGAATATTTCTTTTTCGTTTCTCGCAAATATGAATTTTAACAGTCTATCAGATACAACCAAAAGAGTGATGTTTGGAGTCTTGGTGTCATTTTGTATGAGATGAGCATGCTGGGATATCCTTTTGTTGGAAAGAATTTATCAGAACTCGTTGGGAATATTCTGAGTGGAAATTATTCACCGGTAACAAAGTAAGTCACTTCATTTTTCATCTGTTCACTGTGGGTATCTTTTGACGATGTAGCACACCTTTTTAATAGATCTTTTAAACACCTTTTTACATGGGAAATTACTTTATATCTTACCTTAAAAGCTCTATTTATCCCCCTCTCTATTAAGCCCGTCTAGTAAGCCCCCCTCTCAGGTAAGCCCCTCACTGCTAAGCCAAAATCTTAAACAAATCCCCCTCTTTATTAAGGCCTCCCCATTTGTAGCAAATATCTAAGGTTACAAAGATTGTCCATTTATTTAGCTAAACAAGTTTGCTTGTTAATTTCAATATGGTTTTTGGCGGTTTTGGATAAAATTGTGTCAAATTTGTGCTTTTGACTGGTAAAATTGACTGTTGGTTCCGCAAAATATAGGGTAAAAGAACTAAAAAGCTGTCTTTTATGTTCTTGTTATTTGATTTATTGAGCCCCCTTTCTTTAAGTCCCCCTCTCGAGTCTCTGAAATCAAATAAGCCCCCGGGGGCTTAATAGAGCTTAACGCGGTATATTAGGTTCATGTTTTAAAAATTATTGAGTCTTGAATTCAAAATTTTTCTTAGTTTCTTTCATGTGGTCGGGTCGCTTGCTGTACTCATATTTGCCAATGTGCACTGTAAGATCACTAATTTAAGCTTGAATTTCCTTCTTAGAGATGTTACACCGCTGATAAATGATCTTATTTTGGTGTTACTGCAAGTGGAACCTGCAAATCGGCCTTCTGCCAAGCAAATATTATCTATACCACCAGTGAACAAAATCATGAAGGATTTCCTAGCGAAGATGAGGCACATGGAAGGACAAAATCGCAAAGAATCAGTTGAAAGTCCTGCAATTATGAGGAAGAGAGATAAAAGTTTTCGGTATGATGTTCGATTTGATCTGACTATGCAGGATGCGATGTTTGAAGGACAATCAAACGAGGCTGCCAGGTCTCAAATCGAGGTGACCGGGTGCGAAGATTCTGGAAATGTTGTTCCAACTTGCTGCGTGGATCCCAGGTGTAATTTTGCTGCAACGGAACGCCGAGAATTGATGGACCATGGTGAAAGGCACGGATCTTTATCGAGAAATATTGATCCTGTGAACAAGCAAGCCGAAACAAAATTTACTACTGAAGCAGAGAAGAGGACCGAAATTGGTAAATCTAAAGAAAATATTTTACCTAGTTTTGCTGAGTGTGATGCACGAAAAAGGACTTTTGTTATCAAAGGTTCTGAAAATATTGTCGACAAGAATGCATGCGATGTATCTAAGCGAACTGAAAATAGAACCAAAATGTCATTCGTTGTGACTAGATATACTAGTCGCTACGAAGAGGTTCCAATAAAGGACAATGTTGATTGTAACAGGCTGGAACAACAGTGTGATGACGTCACAACATGTGCTAATGGAGACCAGACTGTTCTGGGGAAAAGAAGGAATAGCGTTGCAGACAGTTCTGTACATGGGACCAAAGTGCGAATCTTGGGAAATACAAACGAAGGAATGCAAGGATCTCTTGAAGTTGAAAATGTAGGATCAAGGGCGGATGATACAGTTTCGCTAAAATCTGCTTCCCACATTTACGAGTGTGTACAAGAGTCTAGAAGAGAAGAGGACTCGAGGAATTATGATTTATTAGATAAACATAGAACGAGAACTGATTCTAAAAGTCTGGAGCCACTGGAGGAAAGAAGAAAATCACGCAGTATTAGTCACTTGTCACCCAGATTTAGGACTAGAGTACTCTCAAGAATTAGATATTTCAGCCTGGAATCGGCAGAAACTTGCAAGAAAGTTGGAGATCTTCAGGTACGTTAACCTGCGTGCAGATCTTACTTTCCTATGTGAAGGAGAGCTCGTGTTCCTTCACAGTAGATCGATAAGGTACTTACGCAGGCTGCAGGTACGTACGTCCTCTTGAAATTCAGGGAAAGTTTTATTTTGCTTATGTACCTTGCCTTCTGGGGTTACGCGATGTGAGGATATTCATGAAAATTAATGGTTAAAACGTTGACAAAATCTAAAATGCTTCTGCAGTTCTTATTTAATAATAATAATAATAATAATAATAATAATAATAATAATAATAATAATAATAATAATAATAATAATAATGATGATGATATGCCATATTTATACAGGATAACCTTTTCAGTAAGGGTTTTACTGCTATCACTAAGGGTACTGCTAATTTGTAATTTTCGCAGTCTTTCGGGCTCATACTGTATCATTTCTTTAGTGATTTTATGAAATTTTAGGAAAATGGTATGACTTTGTGATTGATTTGATTAATTATGCACTTACAGTACGTAATTTGAATTTGCGTGTCTTTGTTGTCGTCATTCCGAAAGCTGCTGCTTCGATTAAGTTTACAGATATAAATCTAAGATTTTCTACAAATTTTTTGTTGTTGCTAAAATGTTAGAAAAGGTTTGAGCTTGAACTATATTTTTTGCCTCTAGCAGTATTTACATTAATCTGGTTTTTTCACTTTAAAGGGGCTCCGTCGTCCAACAGTAAACAAATCCGTAAACTCGCACGTGTCGGGGATTATCCATTGTTCATCCATTGTTCTCTGCAGTTTGTTTGGTGGCTTCACCCAAGCCACCAAAAAGTGACCGTTAAAAATCCACTTATATCTGAGCAATCGTAGAAGATATGAATGTTTGGTTTGTTCCTTAGTGAAGTTCAAGGATTAATGCCCAAACAGCAACTTTCATTTTGAAAAAATACGAAAATCCTGTGTGATATCATCTTTCAAAAAACTACGAAAATCATCGTTTTGTTTACATTTGGACGACGGAGCCCCTTTAATGTGATGAAAGCTCGCGCCTATGCTCATGCTTCCTTACAATTTTCCTTTTATCTTCAAATACATACTGGGTGTGTCAAAAAAGTTAACATGTTTGGTGGGCTGTGGAATGAAAAGTATGCGGCCGATATTCAAAACTGAATTGTTGATCTAGCAGTCAAAGGCTAACTTAGATACAAAAATTTTGTTTGATTAAAATCACTAATCATTTACACCCAAAAATAAGGAAAATGCTGGCAAGGGGTTTGTGTGGGAAAGAGAATTCCACATTCGATTTTTGTCAATCACTTATCTGCTATTGAGATATAGATTCATAACCCTTGTCTATTTCAGAAATAGAATTGTTAGAATAATGGCAAGTAAGTCATGAAGCAAAATCGAACATGGAATTCTGGTTCCCATACAAACCCCTTACCGGTTTACCAACATTTTTCTAATTTCTGGGTCTGAAAGATGAGTGCTTTTACCCAACGAAATTTTCACATTTAAGTTAGCCTTTGACAAGACTTGGCCCAAGTCTTGTTCGTTATCTTATTAACGCCTACTCGGTTGAGCTGCAAAAATTGATCGAGCCGCAGTTCACTGCCAACCGAGTAGGCCCGAATAAGATAATAAACGAAACTTGGAGTTAGTCTAGCCTTTGACTGACAGTCTAACATTCAAATTTTGAATATCGGCCTGACACTTTTTATTCCACAGCCCACCAAACGTTTTAACTTTTTTGACTCACCCGGTAATGTTCAATTCATTCTCCTTTTGACTGCAGACAAGAGTTTATTACTAAAAAATGCAGGCTTAGGAAGGCTTTATTTAAGGGAAAGACCTGAAAAGTTCCAAACCTATTAAATTTTCCTTATTAGAACGATGAAGATGCTGATTCAAGTGACCAAAAGATACACGGAAAAACGTTTAAGATTTGTAAAGAATCAAGACATGTCGATGCAGCGTTGTTCGATCAGGAAAATGCAGATATCGATCAAGCAAGCGATGGTTTTTCTCGGATTACGAATGATATTCAAACTTGCGATGGGATTGTTGGTGATGAACTTGAAATGACAAATAACAAAATGTTAATTTTCATTGATGATGATAAATTTTTCAAGACTGACCAGGAAAATCTTGTGAAACCCAGAAGAGATAGGCCTAAGTCTACAGAATACCCAAACGATGGAACGACGAAACAGCTCAAGGATGCAGTTGATATCAAATGTATCGATCAAGAAATTCATGAAAAATTGATGAAGCCAAAAAATCTTGTGAAACCCAGGAGAGATGACTTAAAATCCGTGAGCTGTCAAAACGGTGGAATGGTAAAACAGACTGAGGATGTAGTTGATATCAAATCTACAGACCATGGAACTGATGAAATTTTAATGAAGCCTGATAGTCTCGTGAAACCAAGACGAGATGGTTTAACATCCGTGAGGTGTCAAGAGGATGGAACCAAAAAGCAACCCGAGGATGCAGTTGATATCGAATATACGGACCATGGAATTTCTGATATTAAAATGAAGCCCAAATATCGCTGGAGCAAAGCGAGAATGTACTCTTTGATTGATGAATTAAGATCATCCTTAGTGGCAAGAATTGGTGAAAATATACTGACAGAAACTTGCAGATATCTGAGGAAAAGGAAACTGGCCTTACTAGATGATAAAGTCTTCCATTCCATGACGGTTATCCTTGGCGAAAAAATGGTGGACTGCCTGCCCGAGATTTGTAAACTTCTGTTACTTGAAAAGAAAATTGGAATGGACTCATAGTCGTTCTAGCCCTGGCATAAGCAACTTCTGCGGCTTTTTTTTTAATTGATGCTGTAGTGTCACAAAAGCTGTCCTTGCTATGCTATGGAACATGATATTCAAGTCCCATCTAAAGTAACTGAACAGAAGCGTAAACCTGGGACCTGTACTGCTTTACAACATCTGTTTTAATTCATTTTGAACTGCAATGAGCTTTTTATTCATTCCTGTTTCTGCTTTATGTGGATGATATATTTATGAAAACTGAAAATTTAATGTATGATTTGAATTTCATGAAGATATTGTTATTAAGAATTTTAATGTTAGTATTTTATCGCCATTCGTATTTTAGTTATTTTTAGAAGCAAGATTTGATAAGATTTAGCATTGTAAATTATGGATGTGTTGCAGTTTATTAGTGCTTCTAATGAGAGTGATCTGATTTAGTTCCCCCCCCCAAACTACACGTAATGAATTTGCTCGAACTTGGTTTATCATAAAAGCTCTATTATATTAAGCATAAGGGCGGTTTGTTTAATTTCGGAGACTGCAGAGGGGCTTAAAAGAGAAGGGGCTTTTTAGAAAGGGGGGCTTATTTACAAAGTTGAATGACCAGGCCATAAAATGATAGCTTTTTATTTTTTTACCCCATATTTTGTGAAATCAACATGCCACTTTAATTCGGCACAGTTTTTTTTATGCCAATAGCCAAATACAGTCCGCGTCCTGACACTGAAAGCCCTGAAAGCCAATCCTTTCTGCGAAAACATTTTCGCGCGAAATTTAGAAGATACCAGCTGCGCCTCGTATTCAAACAACTTCCCACATGGCCTAATTCTTTTGAAATTGTTTTCGTGTGTTGGCAGGCGTGCAAATCAAAATGGACATCGAAGTTTTGGTAAACGACAGATATCAGTGCGGGGAAGGGCCACATTGGGACGATGCAAATAACAGACTGTTGTTCAACGATATCTTTGGACAGAATGTTACCGTAGTTAATCTTGAAACCAAGGAGGTGAGTGGAAAGAAAAGCAGAGGCTGTGCTACTAAAAGAAGAGAAGAGGTCTTCTCTGGTAGATTGTAACTTTAAAATTTAAAGAAATGTTATAATACTTTTTTATCGAAAACCAAAACCAAATTAGTTTTCATACTTCATTTTCATGTCCTCGGTGAGTACGAAAATCGAGGCACTTCTTCAGAGGGTTTGATGCTGGCGGCCTCAAAAGGGCGGGTAATGCTCGTCTTCACTGCCAGTCAGTGACCTATCCATGTTGTCCTTCGTTTATCCCGCCCCCATTTCCTTCCCATCTACTTTGTTCCCAAATGGAGAATGGAATTTAAAATCGTTTTTTTACGGCAAGAAAGTTCAGTAGAAAAGTAGATTCATGATAGAAAGCTTCAGACATGTTGGTTGCATAACCTAAACCAACCACAGACAATTTCTTGATGAATAATGAATGAGAGAAAGATAATTGTGGTGTGTGAAACACCACAGATATTGTCTGTAGAAACCTTACTTCATATTATATGGATATCTGCTCATGCTAAAGTACTTCTCAAAGAACCTCTCAAAGTCATTGAATTCAAATTTAAGACCCATTGCTATCCATGATCCTTTGTGGCATCACCAATCTAGACTTTTGTATTATCTGAATGTTTGGTTTCTCTTTTTTCAGGCCAGAAAGGTTGGTGGAATGCCAGAAACAGTTTCCTCTGGTAAGACCTGATAAAATTCCAATGTTATGGTGTAATCCTTCCAGACTGATAAGTTTGCAAAGTGCGCACGGAAGATGCGTGCCTGGCTATTTTTTTAAAAGAATTGTTCTATTGTTCGTCCTTTGTTATACATGAAATTCTGCGCGGAAGATCTTCCATGCACACAACATAAATAACAGTCTGGTAATCCTTTGTCTTTACAGCCAGATCACTCTCTGTTGCAGAGGCTCTTTGTTTGCTGGAGACTGAACTAGAAACAACGAAGGCGCAAGAAAGAGCGCGCACTGAACTCGTGCTTCGCGCTCCCCCATCGTGCTGCACGCTCTTTGCGCCTCCGGTGCTTCCAGTTCGAAACTGAAAGCTCGTTTTCAACAAACAGCCTCTGCGAAGGAGAGTGCAGCCAGATCAATCCAGAGGCTCGATGGATGAACAAGAGCTTGAGCTCCACCTTGTTACAGTAGAGGCATTTCACCAATTGAAATGAGAAGAATTCTCACATTCTTTACAATTTTCAAGGATCTTTCTTTTTCTGAGCTAAGATTTCCTGATCTTCCATACCTCAATGTATGTTCTCAAAGATTTTTCTGTTGTCACTGACCTGCAGTTTTTTCACAGACTAGTCAGCCAAAACTATGGGCAGGCGAAAGAGAAATTGGCATCGTTGAAGACAGGAAAACAGTGGATGATACTAACTGTTAAATCAACATTTGAATGTCAATGAGCGTAATTCAAACACATAAGCGTACGGGAAGAAAAAATCTAGGGGGGCTGCCCAACACAAAGTTCATTGTTTAGCATAACTTTTGCCTGACTGAGAGCATTTTTCACCCGAGTGGAGCTCATTTTTGATAATCTTTCTAAAGTTGGGGGCTGCCACGCCCCCCCTCCTTGTACGCTTATGTTCAAACATAGGTAGTAAGGGAAACTCTCGCAATCAGATTTTTACAAATTGTAGTCACATTTCGCCCTTACTCATTTTATGCCAAACTTACCCATGTTACCTCTCAGTATATACCCCCTAATCAATGTCTGTTTTTTATTTTAGTTATACCAAGAGCCAGTAACAAGGATGAGGTTGTTATCTGTCATGGCCGTAACCTTGAAATTCTCAACTTGGAGGTAAGTAGATACTCTTACCATGATGGAGCTAAAGGCTTTTCTCCACTGCAGTAGTGTTGGTCGGCGACCAGTGCGTAGTATCTAATGCGCATGCTCTCTAACAACACAGCATACACTCTAGACAAACGTGCTGGTTGCCTACCAAAACTACTGCAATGGAATTTGGCCTTTGTGTACCTTCACACTGCTTTGTCCCTACAAATCTTAGATAACTGTTTTTTAAATCTTCCATTAACAAGAATTCTTATCAGAATGCCAACAATGAATTTCTGGGAATGCTTAAGAACTATTTTTTGTCAGTGTCATTGTTCTTATTTTCAGTAAATTTCTATTTTTCAACTTTCAGAGTGGTAAAAGAGAAATTCTTGCTGAAGTAGGTGAGTTGATATACAAAGAATGAATTACACTTTGGGTGTCTATTTGGGTTGCAAGGGTGGAACCAGCGTGAACTTGGGGGTGGCTTGCAGATTGGGCACCAAGAAAGGAATTAATAGGATACGCACCAAAGGCACACAAAATATTTGGGCTACGTTTTGCGAAAAGGATTTAGTTTTTCTAGAAAAAAGATGTGTTTTACCATGCATTTTGTCTGAAGCAGACTAAAAAAAGTGGATTAGTGTCATTGTAATGTTTTTTCTTAAGAATTCTTGTTTATAAAATTTACAGTCTTTCATATGGCTCAATATTTCTTAAAGTGCAGAATTCTTACGAATTCTTGTCATATTAATGTGTACATACTATATAAAGTCTACTGCATAACGGCTTTGCTTTTCAGTATCCGTAAGCCATAGGTAATTTGAACAATTATTTGTTGCAGAGAAAGGGACTGAAAACAGATTCAATGATGCCAAATGTGATCCTGTATGTACAGTACACCTTATTTCCTTGTTTGATTTACAAATTCTTCTCTCAGTGCCTAGATGTAGCCTACTCTCTGCCTACTATGCTCTGGCTTCTCTCACTGACTATTCTCTCAGTGTCTATATACTGCCTACATATTCTTTATGCTGATGGCATGACTGATTTAATCTTATCATGTTTTTTGTGAACAATTTTCCTATAAAAAATACACCCAATTAGATCATTGATAACAAAACAATACACTCATTTAGATAATTCCAGAACTGGTTCACCATATGGTAAGTTCATGCGCAATAGAGTGCATGGATAATTATTCAAATAAATGTTAAACATGACACGATCTCCCCTTACATGTGTCTTTCTGCCTTAGTATCACAGCTCTAAATTGCAGGCTGTCCTCTGGCAGCCATTACAACAAGCTTTTCATGGCTGCAACAGAAGAAGAAACAGGGATTCCTATCTTTATGTCATTGACACTCCTTTCCTTCCGCAGTGAAATGACTGTTTATACTAATTAATTGAGCTTTTATTTTCCTTTCAGGTTGGAAGAATTTGGGCAGGTTTGTATGATCACAATTCCTTTCATGTTGTTATTAATTTTATTGCTTGTAAGGGCCTGTTTATATGAGGTTGTGTTGAACGATTTTGAGATGAAGCCTTTTATAAAACCATTTGTAATTTTTTTCAACAATACAACTGACTCAGGCTTCCAAACATGTTAACAGTTTTTGTCTTATCAGATTCTTTTGTTTTTAAACAGGTACCATGGGCCCAGAGGCATCTCCTGGCAATGTTGATCGTGAAAAAGGATCAGTTGTAAGTACTGCTCAAGCGCAGATTAGCTCTTTAAAAAGGGAATTCTCCCTCAAAGGCCCCATTTATGCCAAGGTCAGTTGGGTTATCTTCTAAGAAGATGTCAAATTTCTTGTAAGACATGTAATCAAACAAGGGAACAGTACGAAAACAAGTTCTTTGGAGCTTTGACCAACTGCATCAATAATCGTGGTTTCAGAGCTTATCTTTGTTTTCAACAAAACAGGTATCCGTTAAAGTTTTGGAGTGATTTGAGCAGCTTCCAAGCTTGTAGAATTTGTTTTATATGAAACGAGACACTCTCAAAGTACCAGTGTGACACTACTTTTTTACAATGTTATTTCATTGTGTATGCTTAGCAGATTTTGCTTGCAATTATATCCCTTTTGTATTTCTTTTCTGTCTTCCTTATCAGTATTGCTTGGACAAAGACAAGAACATTAAGCAAAAATTTGACAAGGTAATTTAAACGTTTTTCTCATATATCTTAGGGACCCACCTGCTAACCAAGATCCTTTGTGCTGAATTAAAAGCAAAACGAAGTGAATCTAGGCCAGAAACAAATTTCATATCAAACGAAAGTCGACTTTGGGGCCGTAAACAATCATTTGGGACACAAGACGTAAATAAGATGGTGGACATTACTTTAAAGGAAAAACTTTCCCGGAAAGAAATTTTCGTGTTTTTCACGTCTTTCACCGCAATTCACGAAAGTTTATTCCCGAAAAATTTTCTGAAATATTAATTCAATAAAATATTGATATTCCTCTTTGTATCATTTCGTTTGTATGTCGTAATAAAATACCATGAATTTCGATATAATCTTGTTAAACGGCAACCCTTACGAACAATGCACAGGTATGGGAGACTTGGAAGATTCGTTGGATAGTAGAGGAACTTTGAGACATTAAAAAATCTAATAAAAAACCTTATTCGCGAAAGTTTATTCCCGCGAAATTTCCCATTTTGGGTACTCTCCTCCGCCGGTTTCTAGTTCCTTAGTCCATGGTTCTTGGCTCCGTAGTTCTGTAGTCCATGGTTCCGTGGTCCATATTTTGGGTGATTTGCGAAAGTTAATTCCAAAAAATTCGCCTTTTTCGCAACTCATGAAAGTTTCTTCCCACGACAGTTTCTTCCCTTAAAGTACTGTCCTGGTAGTACAGTAGTCATAATTGAAGTTATCACCTTGCAACTGAAAAGGATTAATGCTTGATATTTTTCTGCAGGTGAACATTGCAAATGGCCTTGCATGGAGTGCTGACCATAAGACCTTCTACTACATCGACTCTCTTCCTAGGTAAACTCGCTTGCCCCAGACTACTTGAGAAAATTATTCATAAAACGTTCAGATGATAAAGAACGGTTGCTGATCAAAAACTGATCTTAGGATACCGTTACTTAAAACGATCCATGGCCACAAGCTTTTTCTTATTGCGGTGCGAAACTATGGAACAGTCTAGAAAGAGAGACAAAATTGACACCCTCCCTGATAATCTTCAAAGAACAACTATATAAGGGGGTGTAACTTTAATTTCATTTTTACGTTCTTTTTCATAGACTTTGTATTGTATTATATTGTAAATCAGGCATGTTAATTTCTTTTGTTCTTAGTTTAGTGCTTTCCTTTAATTTTAGTTTAAACAGGTTGGTTTCAAAAACGTATCATATGAAACTTGTTGACCCGTATAGATATTATGAAATGAAATGAAACCTTTCGACATTTCTCAAAGATTGCCCGATGATGGGACCTCATCGACATCACCATCATCATCATGATCATCTTCATCATCTTCATCATGATCATCAATATCATCATCAAAATCATCTTCATCATCATCTTCTTCATCATGATCATCATGATCATCATCATCATCTTCATCATGACCTCGTGTGGGACGAGCAAATTAAATCTGTTCAAGCCGAAGTCTCCCGCTCGTTAGGTTTTTTAAAATATGCAAAGAAATTTTTGCCAAAAACTGTACTTTGCAAATTATATAGAGGTATTGTAGAGCCACATTTTCGGTACTGCTGTTCTGTGTGGGGGAACTGTGCTGAGTTCCGACTGGTTAAGCTTCAAAAATTGCAGAATCGTGCCGCTAGAATTATTACAAATAGCAGCTACGATGCTCCTGCCGAAGCTTTGATTACAGAGTTAAAATGGCCAACTGTGAGGGATATGATCAGAAGTGAGACTGCAACAACTGTATATAAATCTGTTAATAGTCTCGCGCCTGATTATGTCTCGCATTTATTTGTTAGAAATTCTGATCGCAATATTATCAACCTTAGAAATGCCGAAACTGACTTGCTAGTGCCATTCATGAAAACTAGTGATGGACAGAAAGCGTTCGCATTTCGTGGAGCAAAAATCTGGAATGATCTCAGCCGCGAGGCCAAGCAAGCTCCCTCTTTATCTTCTTTTAAGAACAAGATAAAGGGTCGGTTGTAAATTTATTGTAAATAGTTGTAGATAAATTATTTATGGTCGTAATTAGTTTCCTTTTCCCGCTATTAATTTTAGTAGATTTTTTAATTTGTAAAGTTTTTGGCACGGCCCCCTGAAAATCAGTCATACTGACTGACGGGGCTACCGTGCATAAATAATTTTAAAATGAAAATGAAATGAAAAAAAACATCTTCATCATAATCATCTTCATCATAATCATCATCAACATCATCATCGTCATCATAATCATCATCATCACCATCATCAATATCATCTTAATCATCATAATAATCATCATGATTATCATCATGATTATCATCAAAATCATCACCACCAAACAATCATCATTATCATCATTGTTTGATCAGGCACTTGGCAGGTTGCCCATCCAAATTTTTACCTCAATCGACGATCCTTAACTTCAGCTACTTAACGGGAAATTTATAAGCCGATCAGCCACTGACTCCAATTTATTCAAATTAAGTTGAAGAGAGAGATGCTTTTTTGTGTTTGCAGCTAATGCAAATATCCGATGATGGGAGTCGAAGTTTGACTCTGATTGTTTTCGTTTTATTTTCAGGAAAGTTGATGCCTTTGATTTTGATGTTTCTTCTGGTGAAGTGAAGAATCGTAGAACTGTTATTGATGTTCAGTCATTTGAGCCGTTTGCCCACGTAAGTCTTCAGGCGGGTTTCCACCTCGACGAATCTTGTCGCTCGACCCATGCAATCGCACACACGTAGATGCACAAGCAATTCCCAGTTCAAGCAAAACGAACGCTGACGTTTTTATGGCAACAAGATAATGACCCAAGCAAATGTTCTCAGAAGATATGTGATTGGTTGCGCTCGTTTTAGTCTCAAAAGAGTGAAGTGATTCAATCGTTCGCGCTTCGTGAACTAAACTTATGCATCGTTGTAGTTTTGCTATTTGCCTGAACTGATCTTTCGCTACAACTACTACAACTGATCGCAAACGTCAGTGGAGTCATTTCACTGAAATGAACTCCTCATGCTCAGACCATTGGTTGCGCGATCAAGTAGTGCGAGGGACAAGGGGTTATGAAGAGGAGATGTCAATTTGTGAATCGAATGAAAAAGAAAATTTGAGAACGGCATAAATGTGCACTTTCAATGATTTTTCAAATGGGGGACTTTTCAGCCCTCTAGCCTTCTCTTGCCTTGTGCTTTTTCATTGCAATGGACTCTGGAATAAACTGAGTAAGGAAACTGAAAGTATATTGTGTGAGCTATATCTAAGTATTATGCATAAAATGTAATTTTCTTTGATTTAAGCTTTTCTTTTTCTGCACAGGTCAACTTGTAAAACAGTTCTTTGTGACTGAAATCTGTAACCTGTATCAATATTGAAAAATGAAAATGAATAATTGGAATTTGGGCCTGGTCTTAGAAACTGATGTTACTGCCGATGCTCTTGTGTTAGTTTATTTATTTTTTATGGTTTACAGATACCGGATGGCATGTGCATTGATGCCGAAGGAATGCTGTGGGTTGCACTGTTCAATGGAGGCAAGGTGAGGCTTTGACTTAACGACTTTCGTCCTAATTATTTCTGTTGCCTCCCTTATCGCTTAAAGTAACAAGGACAGATTTTTTAACACAATAGCATGAAGTGCTTTTGTTGAAACCTGAATTCAAAGCGATCACAACTTCCGAAATCAACCAGTAATTCAAAACAAACAAAGCCGCAAAAGTTTCTCTGAAACCCCAGGTAGCTAGCGTGCTCGTGGTGCATTCCAGAGATTGTTTTTAAGAGCAAACATGAGCATATATCGCAAGAAGAAGAATATATCTACGCATCTACCTCGGGCACTTTATTTCTTTGGTGCAGAAGCTGAGCAATAAGTGTTTTATTCGCACTTAAAAAATAAGAGAATTGAATCGCCTCCCAATCGGCTTTTGAACCATTTCATTTCATTTTTTTCATTTTATCAATATTTATACACGAAAAAACCTTTCAGCGTATTTACAAATTATCTCAAAGAAAAAATTTAAAGAAAAAATTGTAAATAATTTAAATATGCTGCTCTACCAAGGGGTCGTGTTTGGGTTTTGTAGGTTCAAAAGATACTTTCTAAAACCTGTTTTAAAACGAGCGATTGATTCTTGTTCTCGAATGTTGTACGGGATATCATTCCAATTTTTGACACCAGAGAAGTAGAAACTTCGCTTTGCATATTCTAACCTAACTTTGGGAATTTGCAGATCTCCATGATTTCTGGTTCTATGCTCTGAAATCATGGATCTTTCAGTGAACTTATGGCGAAGATTTTCGGGACAAAGGCCATGCAGAATTTTATATGTCATGACTCCTTTGTCAAATGAGAGCAAAGACTTTACATTGAGCCATTTACAGTTCCAACCGTCCTTATACTTGGCGTTCAGTATTAGCTTCTTTGCCCTTGTCTGTAATCGTTGCAGTTGGGATAGTTTGGTGTTGGAAAGAGTACACCAAACAATGTCGCCATAGCGAAGGTGGCTTTCAAAGAGAGCTTTGTAGACCTGGTCAAGTTTCCTTTGCGGAAGGATGTCTTTCAGCTTTCTCAGGGAGCTCAAGCCCCCTTTCAGCTTGTTTTTGATAGTTTTGTACTGCTCTTTCCAAGTAAGGCTCTCATCAATGTTGATTCCTAAATATTTTGTCTTGTCAACCCTTTTGATAACTTCATTATTGAGGACAAGATCTGGCAAATCATCACCTACCCTATTCAATTGTCGCCTATGGCTTATAACCATATATTCACTTTTGCTGGCATTCAAACTAAGTTTATTGATCCTCATCCAGTTCGATATATTTTCTAGCTCGTTTTTCAAATCTGTTAGAAGTTCATTCAGGTTTTCCGACGCGATATTCACACATGTATCATCGGCATACATATTTGGGTTCATGCTTTCCAGACAGTTCTCAAAATCATTAATGTATAGTATGAAAAGCAAGGGTCCCAAACACGAGCCCTGCGGAATACCACACTTTATGCTGCTTGTGCTGGAGCTAGCTCCGTCAAAATAACAGAACTGCTCCCTATTGGTCAGATAAGAAGTGAACCAGTCGTGGGAAGTACCGTCGGCACCATACTCTCGTAGCTTTGACAATAAGATTTTATGGTCAACGGTATCGAATGCTTTTTTAAGATCAAGAAATATACTCAAGTTTATTTTACCCTCATCAGAGTTCTTGAACCATGGGTCTATAACAAACAAACCAAACAAATTAAATGCCCGAGGCAGATGTGTAGATATATCCTTCTTATTTCGATCAATGCTCATGTTTGCTCTTGAAAACCATTTCTGAAATGCACAACGAGTGAGCTAGCTACCTGGGTTTCCGAGAAACTTTTGCGGTGCTTGTTTTGAATTAGTAGTTGAGAGAACTTCCTTTGTCTGTGATCGTCAATTGCTTTGGATTGCTTTGTCAATCAAAAGCAACTCATGTTATTGTCTTACAAAATCTGTCCTTGTTGCTTAATGTAGCATTCATACGTTCACAAACCTGGACTTATTTTCCACTCAGTTTGGTTTTCTCGTACGGCAGCTTTACACAGTATTTAAACTAACAGCAGTGAAATATTTTTGCTGTGAAGCATAGACTCAGTGACTTTTGAAAATTTGCAAATTTAGCTCTTTAGGGTTGCCTGCTTTTGAACCACACTGCAAAAAACCATTGATGATTAGCAGATCAATTTCTTTTGTGCATCTTGAGCTTTTAATTTTGGTCATGGATGGCAGAAGGAAATCCGCAATATCTTTGGAGACTTCAAAGACAATAAAATATTTGAAAATTTTGGCTCGTAGGCAAGACTAACTATTTTTCTCAAAAAGAATATAGCTCAACACGAGGTTTTTCTATGAGTAATTTTTTACCTGAACAAAATGAAAGCAACAATTTTATCATCTGAAGTATTCTTGGGTCATTGACAAAACGGGTCAGAAAGAAAGTTTATTCAAACAGGAGGAGAGCGCCCTCACCCCCAAATGAGCAACCTAATAAGAATTTGCCTTGTTTTGACCGTTTTGAGTAAATTCGAAATAAAAAGGGCTTGGGCCTAGCTACAACAAAAATTTCCAGCCGCGAAAATTTCACATGTTCGAAACAATGCAAAATCTTTGGAATTAACTTCCGCGAATGGACCAAAGAGGAAAATTTTGTGGGAATAGACGTTCGCGAATTTGGTTTCTTATGAAATTCCTAGAATGTCTCAAATTTTCCTCGGCTCTTCAGCGACTATTCTGAATCTTGCATAGTATGCTTGTAGTTGCGTACTACGAAAGGGTTGTTGTTAAAGAAGAGGAATATCAATATTTGATTCTATATCTTAGGAGATTTCGCGGGAATAAACTTTCACGAATTTAACATTTTAGGAAATTTTGTGTAATAAACTTTCGTGAATTTTGGCCAAAAGCAACATGAAGAGCGCGAAAGTTTCTTCCCACGAAAGTAGATTGTTTCTCATAACATAATTAACTGATTGATTTCAAGGTGATACGGTGCGATCCAAACACAGGGAAGAAATTGTCAGAAATCATCATGCCTGTCAAGCAGACAACATCATGCTGTTTTGCTGGACCAAATCTTGACCAATTGATCGTGACAAGTGCCAGGTAAATGCTTCACTTTAGCAAAGGTTCCATATCTTTATTATGTTGTTGTAAAATTTTATAACCTATTTTTTGAACCAAATGGCTTCAAAGATAATTTAGCTATCTCGCTATGATCCTACCGCTGAACTTTTCTGAAATCTTTCAGAATTAGAGTGTTTTTCTTTTTTCTCAAAAGTTCAAGAAAAATTTTGAAAAAAAATAAAACGATCGTAATCGTAGAACAAAGTGAATATCATAGTGTTTCTTACCACATCATCTGCTGCCCCTCCATCATTACATCATCGTCATCTTGGCACCCATAACAAAACAAAATTCACAAACGCAACTTACAAACTTCATTTATACCATGCTTAATACCATGTCACACCCACAGCAAGCATGTGAGAGAATGAAGCATGCTCACACCAGAAGACTTTACTCTTCCAAACAACAGCAACAAGTATACAGATATATACAACAACAACAACAACAACAACAACAGTATCAACAGTAATTTCTAAACTTTTTGAGGAAACATGGAATAATTGTCAACAAATTATAGATTATGAATTTTACGATATGGCATCAAGCAAAAACAGTGTGTGACTGAAAATGATCAAAAAGTTCCACACATTGTAATCAAATGCCACATGATGCGATCACAGTAGTAGACCGGGGGGTGGGGGGGGTTGATTCCGAAGCGGCAGTACCTTTTCACGTCACGATTTCAGACTTTCGTGAAGGTATTGAAAGTATTGCCGCTTTGGAATCAATTCCCCCCCCCCCTCCCCCCTGTTCGCGCAAGTGAAACAGATTTGCAAGGGAAAAGATAGACTTACACTGTCAGTCTCGAAAGAATGCTGACTTGTTTCACACATGCTTGCAAGCGCTTTACTGATATCGATAGTCGACTGACCAGTTTTTCTAGTGTTTGTTGTTGAGTAGGCTACCAAACTTTGGAATTTTTTTTTATTGCGGAAAAGCTGGGCAATCTTTTGACTTCAAATTTGGTATGTGTGTCCGTGAAAATATAGTGTGAGTGGTAAAAAGTTTGATTGAAATAGTCTTTAGATTTTTGGGCGTGAAAGTTGAGGGTCCTTCTGCAGTGAGGCTAAGCTATTGCTCCTTTTTCTTTTAGTTTACTGTCAGAAGAAGAATTGAAGAAACAACCACAAGCTGGCTGTGTTTTCCGTATCAACAAAGTTGGTGTCACTGGAACAAAAGGTATTTCTTATGCAGGCTAGATCCGAACAAAGGTATTTTTTTGAATTGGAACGGATCACATCCGCTTAACATAGGTACCTTGTATTTGAATTTGCGTGGTGCTCATTTTTGCTCAGCTTTAAATTCGCGCGATTGAATTTCGCCCAGCCTACACGTGATATATTCGCTCAGTTTTAAATTCGCGCCCCTGACGTGTTTTTAGTGCCAAGCGCTGGGATCGCAGAAGTAGAATAGGCCTAATCGAGTCCGCGACCCCTAGTCATGACGCTCAATGGGTGAGGCTCTACCAGGTATCGAACCCTGTCCGCCTGGCTGTTCTGGCTGCAGTGTCAAAGGATTACACCTCAACGCCACAACACCTCAACGCCACAACACCGTCACCTATACGACCAATATGCAATTGGTTTATGTTCTAAAATGACAGAAATTGATACTTTGTCCTTGATCGGTCATTTACCGCGAGAAGTCTCAAAGTTTTGTAACTTCTTCCTAGAATATGGCGGAAAGATAACAGTAGTATAGTGAGAGGGACAACAAAGTTTAAGTGAATCCTTTGCTGCAAGGAGGCCTGGAAATTGCACTGCAAGGCGAAGCCAGTTCAGAAATTTTTAAGAAGATGAACGCGTTTGTTTTGCAGCTCTACATGGAGGCAGACAGCATGCCCATAATTGTTCGTTCAATGAAATGGTTCATCAATGCTTAGCTTTGCTTACTTCTTCTGTTTTACTTATGCAACAAATTTTGCTCCGGAAACCTTCCTGCGCGGATTATTTTTCGCTTAGTTTTAATTACCTTGGACTTTCGCGAATGCTAATACCACGCGAATTCAAATACAAGTGAGGCATGCAACTTTGGTATGCAAGGCATCATGTTGAATGTAGTACAATGTAGTTTTTTCATTTCTTCCAATAGACCATTTTGACATTTGAGAAAAGGGTCTGGGGAGAGCAATATTTTTCTGGTAAATGGCTGCCACAGGGCTTTCACGAACGATAAATTGAATTATACAAATCTATTGGTTTCAAATTCACGATCAAAATAAGGAAATAAACTGCCCAAAATGTACTCAAAAAGCTGTCCTATGACCCATAAGCCTCGTAACAGAAGGGAGACTCNCTATATAAAAGTACAGCAAGACCATCATCGGTGGCTTCTCTGCCCTGTTTACTGGAAAATATTGTGACATATTACAAGCAGTTTATGCAAAAAAGGAACTCTAAATTTCAACGCACCTGTGAAAATAAAAGTTCTTGTTCTTTGTATATGTTGTCCAAACTCTTTCCTTCCGATATCATCATGAATTTTCAAGATTTGTTTTGAAACAAAAAAGTCTTCAAACACAACACAAACGCGTATTATTGAATGCTGTCAAGCTAGATTCCACACAATCCTGAATTCATATCTTTTCCAGTCTACACATCTCATAGCGACATAACTATAATTTCAAGGTTTCGTTGCAAGACTTTCATCTTGCACTTGTAGCAAGTACTTGCTTCGTTTATTTTGGTAAACAGAAAGAATGACGAATACTTTCCCGCCAGACGCAAAAAGCCGTTGGATTCGAGGTCTGAGTTGGAGAGAGTCTCCCTTCTGTTACGAGGCTTATGGGTCATAGGACAGCTTTTTGAGTACATTTTGGGCAGTTTATTGCCTTATTTTGATCGTGAATTTGAAACCAATAGATTTGTATAATTCAATTTATCGTTCGTGAAAGCCCTGTGGCAGCCATTTACCAGAAAAATATTGCTCTCCCCAGATCCTTTTTTCAAATGTCAAAATGGTCTATGTAGTAGTTTTTAAAATTCAAATTATTTAAACAATGGGGTATTTACATGGTATTAGTTACGTCACTTCTCTTGCTTTTGAAGACCTTCACATGGGAATATTCAGAATGGTTGGATTCTCACACGGGCTCGAGTTGGGCTCATTTTGGTGTCACCGTAGCCTACGAGTAGACCCATTATTCAAAAGAGGAGAGAGTGTACGAAACGAAGAGCAAAAGTTTGTTACCGCCCGCCGGTTCCATATTTCTGGAACATAAATTATTCTGCCTTTGTTGAGCCATGTTTCACACATTATTTGAATAGAGGATCAAAATAATTAGAAATAATTCCCGGGCAGAGCCGTAGCAATTTTATCCTCTTTATTTCGTGGACCAACTCGTAGGCTATTATCACCGATGAGCCACTGTTTATGGTGCTGCTCCTCACAAAAGTACCTAACTATTTAACTATAGTCTGTCTCAAACTAGATGTCATTTTGAAATGCCTGCGAATAACAACAATAGAAGTGTTTTGCAAAGGAATTTTGTGTTATCGCAAATCTCAGGTGACATCTAATTTGAGACAGACTTTAAACCACAAGAAAAGTTTTATTTCTCCAAATTATACATAGAATAAGGGTTTCCCAAAAATGTTTTGCCACATTTGTGTGGCAGCTGTGAAGGAGTTGTAGCTTTAATTGCCTCGGCTTTTACACCATTGCACAGGTCAAACTTCAACTTAGCGTTCGAAACCTTGTTTGAGTCAATCTGACAGTGGTTGCTGATATATGGCAGAGGAAAGGCAAAATATGTGGTTGCTTCAAAAACAGCGATTTCACACTTCGGCAAAAGCCGACACCTTCCTTATGTTTTAAAGGTAATGTGTCCATGTAAGTACAGCAGCGTATACACTCTTGTCAAAATGTGCTGACACAATGCTGACGAAGAGCCCGAGGAGCGCACTGTGATTGGTAGAGTTTAACTGAACACATGCAAAACTAGAATTTAAATTTCACAACGAGGCAGCCTGCTGTGAGACTTTGGGTTCAGCTCTGGAATTGCAGCCGCAAGTAAGTCATCAGTCTGCTTATATTAGACCTGGCAGTCTTCTTGTAACTACGATGAAGTGATCACATGAAATATCACGTGAAAATAGCACAGTCGCTGTACTTACATGGACACATTACCTTTAATGACTGAAACTAAATGATTAAATTACAATTAAATACAAGGTCGTAAAGTACACCTGTTTGAAAGATCTCCAACACCTGATTACATGGCCCATCTTTCAACTTCTTTTTTAACTGATAAATGAAAGACCAAATTGTTTTCCCACGCATATCTGATCTTGTGATTGGTTTCAAAATTAGGTAATTTTGCTCCCTTTACGGCTGGCTGGTTTTGAAGCATACTGAAAAAGCACTTATGTTCACCAGCTTACTTTCTTTTTACACATAAAGCTCCTAGTTTGGTCATAAAGAAAAAGAAAATATCAGTGAAGACTTGAACGATAAAGACAAAAATAATTGCGAAATAATTATTATTTTTAAAGATTTACGATTATGCTCAACGAGTATAGCTCAGAATAAGGTTTTTCAATCTGTTATTTCTACCCTTTAAGTAAAGAAAATAAGCATTTTATCATCCTAAAATTTATTTGGATCATCGACAAAAGGAGGTAAGAAAGAAAATTTTATGATAGGTTTCGTAATCGAGTTTCGGTGATTTTTCAACGGGAGTACTTTTTGGGACACGTGGTAGTAAGGTCTGGTTCGTCACAAGAAGCAAGCCTTATTCTCCCAATGTCCAGATAATGGCCTTTCAGTAAGATCTCGTTCGTCACAAGAAGCAAGCCTTATCCTCCCAAGTTCCAGATCATGGGTTTTCAGTATGAATACTCTCTTCTTCGAAAATGGCCTATCTTGGTTGATTATGCGATGTACTTTCATATTCTTCCATAGCTTCTTTATGCTTTCTCATGTCCATCTCAAAATCAGCATTTCCAAATAACTCAATTACATCGGGCACAATATTCACGGCGTAATTCTCTTTTCCCAACTTCAGTCGTTGTTTTGCGTGCTTCAAATCCAGCTCCTCGGCTTTTTGGTCCATGTTTTTCACAAATGAGTCCACGATTCTCATCAGCTCCTCCTCGTGGTCCGTCCTTGATTCTGCAGTCATCGGATGAACTTCTGAACGAATGAAGAAGAAAAGATGTACGAGTTTTATGTGAAGAAAATTTCGTTGGGCCCTCGGTAGACCGTAGACTTTTGACCTTAAACTCTGCTTAAACTTAGACTTAGGTAGACCTTAAACTGATGACGGGATTCCTCGTATTCGTTCAATGTTTTTAGCTGATTTTTTATTTTAATTCATGCAAGGACCCATGACCCAACAGATTCTAAATAGGGACTAGAATCTAGCGAAAAATCAGTTTGAAGCCATAACCAGTATTCAATTCAATGCAGAAAATTGAAGTTTGAAGCCATAACCAGTATTCAATTCAGTGCAGAAAATTGAAACTGATGTAGTCAGTCCAGGCCAGGTAATGAATTTAAAAAAACGAGCCAAATTTACGACGAATTGTAATCAGTCTATGTGGAATTCTCTTTCCCATACAAACCTCTTAGCAGCATTTTCCTAATTTCTGGTCTAAAAGATGAGTGATTTCACATCTACACTGGGCTTTGACTGATAGATTAACATTTCAGTTTTGCATATCGGCTGCGTTCTTTTATTCCACAACCCGCCAAACGTGTTAACTTTTCTTTGGCTCACCCGAAAACTCATGTCAAGCGAAAGATTTTATCAATAAGAGAACCTTTACACGAGAAATTTCCGCCCGTGCTGAGTTCAACAAAGAAAACAAGAAATTTTTTTCGATTTCTCGAAAATATGCGAGACCTTTTCGTCCGAAATTTTGTGTCCGGAGCTTTTCCATCTGTAATATGTGGATGTTAATGTATACCCGGCCCCATTCCCCCTCCGAACAATTCACTTACGTGCGTATTTTTTACTTCTGAGTTTTCTCTCCAAGATGTACCCTGCAGGCGCTGCCAAAATTAGTAGGACCACCAGTGTGAGAACAATTGCTCTGAAAATCGTAGCGTCTTTCCCAAGAATGTGATTTGCTTTTTCTTGTCTTCTATTGGCTTTGATCATCTATCGGAAAATAGATTTGAACGGATAGGTCACTTGCAAAATCTAAATCAGCAGGTTTCGTGGAAATTTAATTCAATTCTTGAAACTTTTTTAACTCAGACAAACAGTTTGCAATATAGAATTAGGTCAGTGCGTTATTGTGGTGCAAACATATGGAATGCCATCCCCTTCGGTCAGTAGTTTTCGTAAAAATCTGAGGTCGGACTTATTTTGAAAGAAGTTACGATGACTGATTGTAGCTGTTAACAGCCATGAAGCACTAAATCAAACTCATTGTTAGACATTATCACTAACAGGGGGGTGCTCTCTCCTCGATAACGCTACCTACTGAGATAGCTATGCTCCTCTTCATCATATTTGGTAGTTCCTTTTCCAACTTTTCTGTAATTTTCTTTCTGTTTGTATAATGTAGTGTTGATTTAAATTGTATGCAATGGAACTTTAAATCATGAAACTGAACTGAAATTCAAGTCAATAAAGTACAAGCAACCGAAGCAAAGCTGTGATGAAGGCCATGATCAAGATGGCAGCGAACAGAACGCAACAGAAAGGATAAAACCAGCAGCCATCATAGAAACTTATTCAAATCTTCTACCATCCAGCTGAACCACACACCAAGTGTCTTTAAGGCAGTAAGGTAATCCTCGACAGTTTTTTGCACTGCAAAATTTCAATACCGTGAAAGCTCTATCTAGCTACCCCCTCTCTATCAAGCCACCCCTCTAATAGGCCCCTTTCCAAGCCAAACGTTTAACGACAAGCCTCATATCAGATGCCAGAGCTTACCAAAGATTTCCATTTATTTAGCTAAACAAGCTTTCATCTTAATTTTGATATGGTTTAGGATAGAACATATGTCAATATTGTGTATTTGACTCTTAATATTGTATGTTAATACCGCGAAATATAGGGTAAAAGAACTAAAGAGCTATTGTTTATATCCTTATCATGTTACTTTGTGACGAAGCCGACTCTCTGATAAGCCCCCCTCTCTTTTAACCCCCTCTGTAGTCTCCGACATTAAGCAAGCCCACGGGGGGGGGGGGCTTAATTGAGCTTTTACGGTATGTTGCCAATCGTAAAATTCTCTTTTTCTATCTTTTTTCTTTCAAATACTAAATTCAACATTCAACTTTAACCTCACTACATAAGGACGCTCTAGTTACGCTCATCTCATTAAGTTGAATTGTTGTTGTTGTTGTTGTTGTCGTTGTCGTTGTGGTCGCTCCACTGAGGCGACCGAAGTGCCATCATCAAGTCAAAGAGCACATGGAAACGAGAGACTCCAGGTAATTAGTCTAATTCAACTTACCCTCCAGAGCATTCCATAATGGCTTCCTGCTTTCCGTTCGATTTCATATTTATTGCTTTGCATGTACATATTGATGCAGTTAGAAAGGCGTTCCGTTTTCCCAGCCATTATTAGTCCATAGTATTGATGGATGTTTATCAATTGTCGAATTTCTATATTTTCATTCTTCATCAGGGTATCATTGGCCAGAATTGACAGTCCATCAATCAATGCCAAATCTGCTGCTCTTTGCATGACTGCATCAATTGCAACGAATGGTTGTGTGTAGCTCACCACTGAAAAAGGTAGCTTTGATTTCATAATGTTGATTTCATAAAAGTGATGAGGTTTCGGTTACCATTTACAGTAAAAGGTTCTCCAAGCAGTCGTTTGATTGAACAGCATAAAGTGCTTGCATATTTGTTGCAATTTGTATAACTGCATCAATTGCAACGAATGGTTGTGTGTAGCTCACCACTGAAAAAGGTACCATTGATTTCGTAATATTGATTTCATAAAAGTGATGAAGTTTCAGTTACCAGTGACAGTAAATGGTTTTCCAAGTAGTCGTTTGAATTTACAGCATAAACTGCTTGCACATTTGTTTGAAAAGATCGAGGAAATATAATAAACTGCTATTTTGCCAATAAAAACTTGATTGTAAAACGATTGAATTAAATTTCATATTTCATGTTTTCCTTTTATTTCCTTTTTACACCCTTTCATTTTGTTTCTGCCATTTTTGGAAAATTCTTAGAACTATTAGTGCTGTGGTTCACTATTTTTGCCACCTCTGGCTTTGAAATTGATGAGTGCTCACCTTTAACAATGGTGCCACCACGCTGAACTGCCAACAGATGGGTTTGGTTTGTTACAGCAATCTACAACATAAACACAAAAACCGCATAAATTAACTATGACCGATTTTATTGAAATAAATTTGTACATCTACACTACACATCTACGTAATGCTGTCTGCTACACAATGAGTTGTGTTTCATTCAAATAAGTCCATAATTCATGACAGTGCATTTTAGCAAACGCTGATACGTCATTTTAGGACATCCAATATTTCAGGCACAGTCTTTCACTACCGTTTGGTGGAACCAAATGCAGTTGAACCTCGCTATCTCGAATTCTGAAGGGAAATGAAAATTTGTTCGTAATCGTGAATTTGTGTTATTTCGAGAATTTGTGATCAACATCACGCGAATTTGTGTTAACCTAGGAGAAGAAAATAGCTTCCATTAGCTACCAGTGATTATTCCAATACACGCCTGATAATTTACTGTTCACATCTTAACCGATAATTTCATGCATGTTTAAGCCGGTTTGCTCAGGTAGCGACTGGGTGACCCAGAAAACTTAATACGAAAAAATGAAACTGCCTTCGGATGCAGGGTAGTAACAAAGAAAAAGCGTCATGTTTTTCATTTGAGTCGCTATTCGCCGAGATAGATTCAATCTCATGTCTGCGAATGATTTATTACAATCTTTCAAGTCGAATTTTAGATCAAGTCTGTATAGTCAAGAAGGAGTTGTGGCATAATCGTACAATCCCATGATTTTGTAGCAAGAACAATCAAATGGATAGGGCTCGAGCCCAGTTCGAGCCCCGCCCGCTCGAGGGTCATGATAATGGGACGTGGCCCTGATTAGGTCTTCCTGAAGGTTTTGTGGCGCAGTGGTGTAATCCTCTGACATTGCAGCCAGAACAGTTGGAAGGACAGGGTTCGATCCCAGGTAGAGCCCCACCACTTAAGCGTCATGACGAGGGGTCGCGGACTCGATTGGGCCTGTTCTACTTCTGCGATGCAAGCGCTTGGCGCTAAAAACCACAACTTCACCTTCTCTACTTCCGCGAGTACAACGCTTGGCGCTAAAGACCGCAACTTCACCGTCACATCCACATGGGCGTGGCTCTTTCATGGGCGCGGCTTCATGGCTCTTGTTAAATTGTCAGTGATTCTTAAGTTCTAACACTTACCCGTTTTCCAGCGAATGGGAAAACACTCTTCTCTTGTATAAATACAATGTTTGTGATTATGATTGAAGCTATGAGAAAAACCCTCCACAAAATTCCTGTTAATATTGAAAGCATTGCTATGCATCGTGATACGAAACTTGATGGTATTAAATCTCCGTACCTGAAGAGAGAGAAACAATGAAAAACAAATGATATAGCACTGTAGTGTTGTACTTTTTTATGCTATTGTTTAAAAGGGGTAGATAGGATCTCGTCTTTTGGGCCCCTAAAATAAGAAGGATCTAAAGTTAAAGATCATGTTAATTTGAGCTCAAAAAGGATCCATCCTTTCGTGTTTTGTAGAGATCTGCACTGATAATAATATAATGAATAAACAATTTATTTAAAGTTTGCAAAGACAATAGCGTTAAGCTAATTAAGGCAACTATACAGAATATATACAAAAGTCTAATTACAAAAAACCTAGATTTGATACAGAAATTTACACAATTTACAGCTGCATTGAAAAGTTTTGATGGACTTAATATTTCTTTTAAAAATCCCCAATGATTGGGACTCTTTGATTTCTCTTGGCAGAGCCTGCCATAGTTTTTGGCCAACAAACCTGATAGTTTCAATGCCATATTGATTCGTCCTAGCTCTAGGCAAAACAAGATTATTATTGCCACGAAGGTTATATGGCCCTGAGGAACACTTTACTCCAAAAATCTCGCACACTTTCGTAAAAGATCTCCAAATCTCCAAAAATCTTGGAAAGCTCAAAAATCTTCACAAAATCTTAAAACTCAATACTATCGTTATGTTTCGTCAATACTATCTCTCCAAAAAGATTCGCAAAATAATATTTTGGTTATTTTTCCAAAGGTGCCAGATTTGTTGACGCATCCGGTATGTTCTTAGACTTATTTCGGGAAACAAGGGACCCCATGTCATGAGGCTAGTATGTTCTCAGCAAAATATTTCTGATATGAAGATTTCATTTCTTTCCATTTAAATATCTCTTCTCAGTTTCTTACCCGACCGTGCTCTGAGTGACAAATGAGAACCAAACAGCTTGTGGCAGTCCTTCTTTTATTCCATCACTAAATGAACTTCTTTTTTTATCCAACTCCTACAAAAAATATGCAGTACTTAAATTTCGGAATTAGCATCGGATAGGGCCTATACCAGCCATAATTTCTAAGAGGGGGGGGGGGGCAAAGAGACAAAATAATCGGACAACAAAATCAGCAACAGTTGGGAGATGCCATAATTTAAGAGATACTGTACTACAGGGTGTCCCACAAAAATTGTGCCCCGTTTGTCTGAAGATTGCGACAAAACGGCAAATGATTCTCGCCAAACTTTTGCATGATGATGCTCTTCAGATGTTCAATTAAAGTTTGCAACCATCCCCATGAAAATCCGTTGAAAAATGATGGAGGAATGACCTTCAGGAGACCCAATTTGCCCAATCACTGAAACCAGCGGTCGGCCATTTTGTTTTACTATTTTGCAGCGATAAATAGCTTTTTTTTTTTTTTTTTTTTTTTTTTTCTGACCTCACAGAAATTATTTCTTACCTCACGTGAAGATACTTATCACTGCAAAATAATAAGACAAAATGGCCGACCGCTGGTTTCAGTCATCAGGCAAATTTGGTCTTCAGAAGGTCATAGCTTCATCATTTTTCAACGGATTTTTACGGAGATGGTGGCAAACTTTAATTGAACGTCTGAAGAGCACCATCATGCAAAATTTTGGCGAGAATCTTTTGCCGTTTTGTCACAATCTTCAGACAAACGGGGCACAATTTTTTTGGGACACCCTGTATAAACCCAATGTACCCCACCAGCAATGGTATTTGCGATGCAAAGCACTTTTTGTTGCTCTGCCCTTCTTTTGAAATACCACGTAGAGATCTTTTCGCTGGAGTTTCTGCTTTATTACGACCAATTTGATATACCAATCTTTAAAAACAAAGCTCTAATATAGACTAGCTACACTAGTCCCTTAATTTCGCTGTTGTTGTTGCTGCTGATGGCCAGCTCCAGTTCTAAGGAGCATGCGGAGATTGTGTAGCCAGAATGCAGACTTTTATGTACGATGATAATGCTTTTCCCAAAGATTTTAATAGAAATATCCTTCCTGTAACTCTTATGTTTCATCCATTAAACTGGTCGGTTTGATTAGACATTTTAAACTCGGTTGTAAGTCACACAACGACCAATCCCTTTCAGTGAATATTCGTAGCTGTTATATTCTGTTTGCTAAAAGTCACCCAGTTGTGCAGTTTTTTCAAGTTTTCGTTTAATTTGAAATGAGTTTTAAATTTTAACGTGCTTCACTAATTTGCTTAGGCCCAAACGCCACAGCTCCGGTTTGGAGGTCGACGCAAATTTGAGCTTTCACGATGAATATTTCTACTATCAAAGCACCAATATCAACAAACAAGGTATATGCTCAAGGTAACAAGCTTCGGAAAATAGACTTGGGGCAAGTCTATAGGGTACCCGGTAATAGGCAGGTACTGTACTCACTAGCAACCAATGAAGATACCCAAATATAACCAAGCCAAGTACGCTCAATACCAAGACAGGATAGCATTGGACTAGACCACGCCAGATAATTCTTACTCCTTCATTGTTTCTTTCTGCGTCCGTCACTTTGACACCAATCACTGCCACGCCAGGAGAACGGATCACTGGTACAAATGTACCAAGATGGTACGATCTACCCAAGTGCCACCAATGGTGAACTTTTTGTAATTGTGGTGCATAAATTTCTTTTCCTTCTTGCAGCTCTTCGAAGACATCGTCTGCAGAGAGAACTCCTTCTCCGTGTGTGTCAAGTTCCCAAGAGACTGTCGTGTTTATACTGGCGCAAGTAGAGCAGCATGATTTGACAGCAGCATCAGTTATGGAAGTAAAGGTATCATTTTCTTGTTTTGTTATCAGTGGAGGCAGTGCGCGTTTTACTATTTGAATGGTCTTTTCACATCTGCAAGTTTCTGCAAAAGATCAATAAAAATGGTAATACATTTACATTGCAAATACATTTCCCTCTCCTCAAAAGCAAATATTTATGAAAGTGATAATGTTATTACCTGGTACCTTCGTAATGTTCACTTTTTAAGCCTTGCAGGAAATGAAATTTGTTTGCATGTTGCTCTGTGTGGCATTTTGAAGTAAAGGAACTTTCATAAATCAAATTTTACTGCAGGCTATGTAATTTTTCTTAAACTGAGACTTTAACTTTTATGGATAGTTAAACTAGCTGTTAATAGAATTAAGTGAGTGCAGCTCAGAAGAGTAGGTAGTATAAGACCAGTTATGTGCCCCCATAGGGGCGGTTTTGCACGGGAAGTTTCGAGTTTGAGAACAATCCAACTGTTTGCATATCTCAAGACAGCTTAGCATGACTCAAACTCCAGTGCAAGTTAATATGATATCACTCTCAGTTCAAATATTAAATCTTGTGCTCCGACCATGCATGCAGCAACATTTTTGTTCACCTGCTCTGCATCCCACATATTTAGCTCCTGTTCAAAGGCTAGAATGTTGATGCTTGGCTAAGTGGCTACATCTAATGTTTTGCTTTGATCCTGAATGTATCCATGAAGCTACAAAAGATTTGATTGGTTCACAGAAGTTGTTATTGTCTTTGATAGGGTGAAATAACAATAGAAAATTGTAGCCTACACATTACTGATTCAAATTATGTAGTTTGATTATGCCAGTACAGTGAGGCATGCAGGAGTATCCTTGCATTCCTTTGCCAATCAAAACAATGGCGAGTCTGTCGTTCAAGATTCGAGGATTGTTTAATGATAATTGTTTTGATTGCCAAAACGACGCGGCAGGTATAAATGCCTGTCCAATGACGCACTGCAATTGTTGTGTTTTATCCCATCACAAACAGCTCCGCTCTGTCAAATCCATCTTTGTTGTTCCATCCAATCACAAGCACCAATGAGTCTACATATTGTCTGCGATTGTCTGCTTGTTCTTTTGTTTGGATCTGCCACACATCGCCCAAATTTCAGATTCAAACTCGTCTAAATGGCTGCTAAAAGTTACTCTCCTCCGCCGGTTTCTAGTTCCGAAGTCTATGGTTCTTTGGTTCCGTAGTTCTGTAGTCCATGGTTCTGTGGTCCGCAATTTTTTTCTCCAAATAACCGGCGGAGGCAAAAAACCGGCGGAGGAGAGTAGCTAAAAGTGCTAATCGCAGCAATTAGGTCAATTCAAAAACAAGATTCTAAGGATCGTCTGTAAATAGTTTGTCCCCAATTGGTAGAAATGCTAAATGTATTAGACACCGAGAGAGAAATTCGAAAATATCGTACTTTATGGACGTTTTCGATGTCGCTTTATCAGGCATTAGAAGAGCGACAGCGAATCGTCAATTAATTACTATATTTTTGAATTTCTTTATTGCATTTATATAGTTGATTGAAAGGAGCTTATGATTTATTATCAGGTTTACCGATATTTACAATGCAATGTAAGTAATATGCACTGAAAAATAAAAGAAACTATCAACAAGGCTATCGACCAAATTTTGATTCATTCCAATACCGTAAGTATTCTCGGCATGACGAATTTTAAGACATGTGAACTTCTTTTTTGTCTACTCGGTCTTGTAATAGTGAAAACAAGGGCAGATTTTGTAACACAATAGCAACAACTGCGTTTGACTGACGCTTGGATTCAAAGCGATTAGCGATTGCAGACAAAGGAAATTCTCTCAACCAGTATAGTAATTCAAAGCAAACCAGGCCGTGAAAGTTTCCGCAAAACTAGTAGGGCAAAGTCTCGCCTTGTGCAAGCGAAAAGTGGTTTTCAAGAGAAGCTATGTGTACTTATAAAGTAAGAAGAAGGGTAAATTTAAAGTTTTGTCTGGCGAATTTTGTTTATTTAACTCGGAAGCTGTTTTGTAATCGTTTCATTTAAGCCCTAAATACATGAGAATTACAATGCCTTCTGCCTCGGCTTCTGAATCAAATAAACAAATCCGCCAGACAGAACTTTAGATTTACCCTTCTTCTTTCGTTATAAGCATTTTTCGCTTGCACAAGGTGACAGTTTGCCCTACTAGTTTCGGGAAAGCTTTTGCGCTTTGTTTGTGTTGATACTGTCTGAGAGAATCTCTTTTGTCTTCAGTCGCTAAACTCTTTGAATTGAAGTGTCAATCAAACGCAACTGTTGCTATGGTATTACAAAATCTGCCTTTGTTAATGGTGAAAGATATCAGTCATACCTCCATATTGCGTATTCGTGTATGTACCAATGCCAGTTTGTGTTACAGCAGCCACTCTGATAGCATACTTGGTGAATATACTAAGATTTCGAAGTTTTGTCGAATTTACGGGTGCTTGTAAGTTAAATGCTATGATTTTGTATTCGATCACAGGCTTCATTTGAATTTCTACCGGCCAATATTCGACGCGATATTCTAAGATAGTTCCACGTGATTCATTGAACTGTGTGATCTGTGACCAATCAACTGTTATTTCAGTAAAAGAGTATTTGTCAATGATCCTGGTTTGTGGTGCTTTGGCTGCAACTGTATTGAAGTAAGAAGATTATTATTGAAAAGTTTTTTGCTAAAGTGCTCTACTGAGGTTAAGGGTGCGGCTTATATGCAGGGGTGCCTTGCAGGCGGGTTTTTACGGTACTTATTTGCAATACAGATCTTGTTGGTTGACCTTACAATGAGGACACGAGACAGAAATTCAGGAACTTGTTAAGAAATCTAAGTCCCCGTTCCGTTTACTTTATGCCGGTACAATGTTGGATATCAGCCTCCTGTTTGCACAGTTTATGCCGGTATAAACAAGGGCAGATTTTGTAATACAATAGCAACATGTATGTTTGATTGACACCTGAGTTCAAAGCGATTAGCGATTGTAGACAAAGGAAATTCTCTCAACCAGTAATTCAAAACAAACCAAGCTGCAAATGTTTCCCCGAAACTAGTAGGGCAAACTCTCGCCTTGTGCAAGCGAAAGGTGGTTTTTATGAGAAGTTATGCGCTTATAACGAAAGAAGAAGGATGAATCTAAAGTTCTGTCTGGCGGATTTTGTTTACTTGATTCTGGAGCTGTTTTGTAATCGTTTCATTTAAGCCCTAAATACGCCAGAATTAACAATGCCCTCTTCTCGGCTCCTGAATCAAATGAAAAAAATCCGCCAGACAGAACTTTAGATTTACCCTTCTACTTTCGTTATAAGCACGTATCTTCTCTTAAAAACCACCCTTCGCTTGCACAAGGCGAGACTTTGCCGTACTAGTTTCGGGGAAACCTTTGCGGCTTGGTTTGTTTTGAATTTTTGGTTGAGAGAATTTTCTTTGTCTGCAGTCGCTGATCGCTTTGAATTGCGGTGTCAATCAAAAACAACTCATGCTATTGTCTTACAAAATCTGTCCTTGTTTATGCCGGTACAATGTTGGATATCAACTTCCCGTTTACACAGTTCCTAATAAGCCGTGACACCTTTGTTCCTTTGAAACAGTGTAAACACTCTCAAACCGTAACAACTTTGTAGCGGATCAAAACTGTACTTCTTCCATGTAAACATGGTCTAGGTCTGTTAAAAAGCTTTGGAAGCAGAAGCGCAAGATAGTAAATTAGCTATCTAGGATTCAAAATGTAACTTTCAGAGAATTGGACAGCTGCACCAACGTTTTGGTGTGTCCAATCAGAGAGCGGTGTTTTATCAAGCGGAAAAATTCCTTTGATTTAATTTTGATTTTATCAATTACGTTAGACTTTATGTTGAACGACCCAAGCTTGTTAAAGGCGCACTGTCGTGGCGCTGATTGGATGAATAGAACAGTATGAAAGAATAGAATAGGCAAGCTTCAATAATTTCGCTGTACACTGAAATTCATAAAGGCGATAACGATCTGACTCCCTTTATTCTAGAAACAAAGTATGATCCAACAGCATAAAGGCTTGGTAATTATTAGAGGGCAGGTCTTTTGTTAGTGATTTCAACATCACGACTGGCCAATCACAGCCATGACAGTGTGCCTTTAAAGGCAATCTGTCAATGAAAATTAAAATCGATAAAGATCTCTATTCCAAAAGTTTGTGCTAATTCACTTTATCCAAAGAAATCAAGGTCATAGAGACTCTGTGATGCATGAATTTTGTTCCAGTGAAACCAAGCAATAGCTTAGCTCAGAACAATAGGGGACAGATTGCCTTTAAAGGGAACAAACGGAGTTTAAAGCTACACGCAGCAAGTCTAAACTGAGCCTATCGCATTTGGTGACTCCAGCACGTGCGTGAGTATCGTTTAGCTGGAAGGATAATAGCTTGCATAGGCGTTTGTTCATCCTATTGATGGATTACTCCACTTTGCTCCATTCGTTCATTCGTTCATTCTTTCGTTAACTCATTCGTTCATTCATTCATTTTCAACTTTGCTTTTTAGATTCGTGCAGAATGTACCGGGTAAGCCAGAAAAAAGTTCCCACTTTCGAAAATTCATAGCACCGCAAGTACTTCATGGATTTGGATGATTCAAATTCTAGTTAAAAGCCAAAAGATCAAAGTATTTTTGTGATTTTTCTCGTCTTCTTACGAGCACTGCAAATATAGGTAAATTCAACATTACAAAATTTTCATGTTTTTGAAATGACTGAAAAAGGGCCTAAAACACTTGATCAAATCGTTAGGACTCTCCTCACACAGAACAATACACACGGGCGTTTCACCTCTCTCAAGAGTAATAAGACATAGATTCTCAAACAGATACTGAAGAATTTCAATCCCATGGCACTAAATCTGCAGACGATATCTCTCACCTGTGCGAAATTGCTTTTTCTCTGTTGTTCTGAGCGAAGAGTCTTTTATGATTTGATCATATATTTAGGCCTTTTTCAGTCATTTCGCAACCACAACGTTTTTATAAATTTGAATTTACCAGTTTTTCCAATGCTGGTAACAAGGTGAGAAAAGTCACAAGAATACTTTGATCTTTTGGCTGTCAAGCAAATATTGATTCATTCTAATCCATCCAGTACTCTCGATGCTATGAATTTTCAAAAGTGGGAACTTTTTTCTGGCTCACCCGGTATATCTTTTAGCATTCTGTGAATGAATATTATGCGCATACTAACCGGTTTTGTGTTGTACAGGAAAATATAAAGCCCGAGGTCTTAAAAGTACAGACCGAGCTTGCGAGGTCTGTGCAATAAGACCGAGGGCTTTATATTTTCCTGTACAACTACAAAACCGGTTAGTATGAGTTTTATTACCTGATAGCTTCTAATTTTGACTTATACCATTTAGTCAAACTCATTTTGTTACTGTTATGTCGTTTGAGTTCATTGTAAATCTCACAGGCCTAAATTAGTTGCTGTGCTGACAAAAACGCATCCTTGTATCGTATTATACAAGGCTACGGGAAATCCGCGGGAAATGTGCGATTAGCCAATGGGATTGGCGGGATTCTTGTATTGCCTCGTTTTTGAAACGTCAGTCAGGTAATAAGACGATATATCAGGTTTGCAGAGGAGTAGAAGCTACAAATCAGTCTAGTCATTATGCATATGATCTTACCGCTTTGAAGACACGAAGCATTAATTGTTGTCGTTGGGCCAAGTCCTTCCGTCGTCAGTGCTCCAATCCTTAACACATACCAACGATAAGGCTCTAGATTGTCAATAACAACAGTTACGTGACTTCCATTTACATCTTTAAACGATTCACCAAGCGTCAACCCTTCAATTGTGTCATTAACTGAATCTTCAATTGAACGCACCACTCTATGTGACTTTAAAATTTCACTTTCTTGTAGTTTGTAGAATATTCTGTATTTTAATATGATACCATTTCTCTTAGATTCTATTATGGGATTCCAGAATAGCTGGATGCTTGTGAAAGTGCGTGAAAATGATTCTACCATTTCTGGTGCAGAAGATGGCTCTAAAATATGATATGATATGATTTTCTTTAGTTAAGTCATGTATTTTTAAATGTCTGTCTCAAATTAGATGCCATGCAATATTTGCGATAATGCCTTATTTACCATCCAAACAAAAATCAACTTGATCGCAGTTCTTTCTCATGGCATGTAATTTGAGACAGACCATAGTAGTTTTAGCTCAATGTCTAAGTGGCCTCGGGGTAGTCACAGCCTTTTGCTCCTCGGGGTATCGTTCCTGTAGTATTGTATAGTAATTTTGTAGGTAGTGTAAGTAACATATATATTGTAATCTTTTAGTGGATATATATAAAAAAAAAAATATGATATGATATATTAATGTAAGTATTGTTTTCATTTTCTAAAAGAGGTACTGATCGTAGAAGTGTCTTTCAGCGGCCTGCATTAGTTTGAAGAGCAAAAAAAGAATCTAACCGAACTGTAGACTTGCTCAAAGTCTATTCAGTGGACTATCAGCATTAAAAGAATATAATTACTCCTGCGGGGGCGTAAGCTACGAAGGTGACGCTGCGAAGGAAAAACAAGGACTCCTCGCTTCTCCTTCGCAGCGTCACCTTAGTAGCTTTTTTTTTATATTCAGCATAAAAATATACAAAAACGGGATTACTTATAACAACGCTTACGAACTACTTTACTACACTACCAGGACGAGATACCATGGGGAGCAAAATACCATGACTACCCCATGGCTTTGACATAAAGACGAGCAACTAAATTAAACCTACATACACTTAAATACAATTTCTACTATAATTACGCGCAAACAATCTCTACTGATAAACACTGGAGTCAGTTTCACATTGGATGTCAGGCAACCATTTGAAGGCTTATAATTTAAGTGTGAGTTACACGTCAATCGCAATAATATTACCTTAGTAGCTCACGCCCCCGCAGAAGTAAGTATATTCTTTTAATGCTGATAGTCCACTGGATAGACTTGGAGCAAGTCTAACCGAACTGGTTCAATGGATATGCTCAGTTCAATACCAGTTTCAGCAAATTCCAGTTTATTTCATGCATGATAAAGCTCTTTTTACTCAAAATTCTCCCAGGGTAGCACACTCACACCCCCTCTGTATAACAAATTTCTCTTACATTATAGCCTCTTTAACGTAACTGGTTCACGTTCACTCGACAGGGGCCCATTTATACCAGGTTCCTTGTCTTCGTAGCGCCTCTGAGTATTCAGAATGTTGAAATAAATTGTCTCCTCCTCCAAGTAAAATTGTGCACTAAAGTCTGTTCCAAATTAGATGTCACATGATTTTTGCAATAACGCGAAATTACTCTTGCAAAATTCTTTAATTAGTGACATTCGTGGGCATTTTCTCCGAGGCTATGGCAGTCCAGTGGAAAAACGCTTTAAAAAAGTTCGTTATGCGCAACTTGGAGATTACTTTCTGACAACATGAAATCAAAGATCTGCGAAAACTAGTGAGCTAAGACTTACTATCTGGGCCTGTTCTTGTCCGATACTTGGGTGATGGTGGACCTGTGCCAACACTATTCAAAACACGAATCCAAATGAGGTATTCAGTAAACTTGAACAAATCAGTCAATGTTATATGTGTTGTTGCATTACTTGTTGTTGCTGTCATGATAGTGAACTCAGAGCAACCTGAAGGCCGATCTTCTGGACATCTGAACACGTGATAAAACACCTTGTAGCCAATGACCTGGAACAAATATTCAGTGCGTCCTAGAATTTAGTATTTTTGATAGCAAAGGTTTCAAATCTTTAACTTGGCGTAAAAAGGTGGGTGTAAAATTCAATGACCTATTTCTTCTGATTTAATGGCTTGAAAGAAACTGTAGACACTTATCTATAATTCTACTGTTGGACTTTCCAGAAATTTTGAACATTGTTCGAATTTACAGCGTATCTTACATTTCAACTCATTTGAGGATGTGACGTCATCAAATTTCTAGATCATAAACCAGATGGATGACAGACTTTTGCTTGATACCATATTGTAGACATACATAAACTCAGGTTTTCTACGAAATTATTTCATCTTGCGTCAAACAGTTTAGAAATTAAGATGAATTTAAGTTTTATTGAAATTTTTTCTTGAATTATTCAAAAAGAAGGAAAACACTCTAATTCTGAAAATATTGAAGATTTCAGAAAAGTCCAACGGTAGAATTATAGAGAAATAGCTAAAGTTTCTTTGAAGTCATTCAGTTCAAAGAAATAGGTCACTCAATTTTACACCAGCCTGTGTAAAGATTTGGAACCTATGCTATTTTGGATAGATTTAGAATGCTTCGTCTTCAAGTAGACTTTTTTACCTTCTCATCATTTACAAACAAAAGAAAGACTACAGAATGATATGTCAAGGTTCTTTGCCCTGAAATCAGTAGGGCAAACTCTCGTCTTGTGCACGCGAAAGGTGGTATTTTATGAGAAGTTTTGTTCTTTTAACGAAACAAGAAGGGTAAATCTAAAGATCTGCCTGGCGGATCTTGTTTATTTGATTCAGGAGCCGAGAAGTAATTGTTTCATCTAAGCCTTAAATCTGCAAGAATTGCAATGTCTTCTGCTCTGCTCCTGAATCAACAAATAAAATCCGCCAGGCTGAATTTTAGATCTACCCTTCTTCTTTCATTAGAAGCACATAACTTCTCTTAAAAACCACCTTTCGCGTGCACAAGACGAGAGTTTGCCCTACTGGTTTCAGGGCAACCTTTGCGGCTTTGTTTGTTTTTGATTACTGGTTGAGAGAATTTCCTTTTTCTGAAATCGCTAATCGCTTTGAATTGAGTTGTCAATCAAAAGCAACTGATGCTATTGTATTACAAAATCTGCCCTTGTTCACCCGGTATGATATATACTCAGTTATTACAAATGATAACAATAACAGACTAAGAAGAGATGAGTATCTTTACACGAGAGGGGGGTTTTTAACAAATAAAATTATCCCTGGGGACAACACGTCGTAAATTCATACTCACAATTCCATTGGAAGCGTTAGTTTGTTTTTGTTGCCAAGCTAGAGACAAGCTGGTCGAAGAACTTGCGTTACCTGATATGTTCATGGGAAAGCCATCAGGAGCTGTTGGAAGAGATTGTTTTTTAATCATCTTCTCTGAATGAAGGACAAACAATTTACTCCAATGTACCAGGGTAAACAGAGGCTGCAATCTTCATTCGCTATTATCTCAAACATTTGTTGTTTCGAACAAATTTCGTTTCCCGTTGCAAGGGTTCCTTATGAATTGCTGGTACACTATTTGAATTGGTTCTCGGGGGGGGGGGTAACTTAAGTGCTCCATGGTACGGGGTTGTGCCATTTGTTAGGGTACCTTTTTTATGATAGAGTTCGCATTTATGGGAATGATTTGCAACGATTTTTCTATTTTCCAGATTTACAGGTAAAATTGTTTGTAAAACGTCATTTATGGGTGAATGTTTTCAGCTTTTCCGGATTTATGGGTACTCTGTTCAAAAATTTTCCGGATTTATTGGTGGTAGTTTTACGTTTTGAATGGCACAACCCCGTATCATGGTAACTTAAGTTACCCCCCACCCCTCCCAGGCATTGGTTACAACTCCACCAATCGTAAACAATACACAATTCAACTCAATGCAGAAAAATGAAATTTCATGTATTCAGTCTAATGCACACATACCATCCTCATCTGTCCAGACTGTAACGACATCGCTAAAGATACCAGCTCCTTTACTTGTCATACCAGCAATTTTCATGAAATATGGATGGAACATTTTCAATTCATAAATCGTCCCGTTTCTTGCATTACCATTAAATGTTGCATTGAACCACTTGCTTGCTCCTTTAACTGCATCTTTCAGCTGAACCCTGTATCCAACGATAATTCCATTTTGTTTCAACGAAGGTATGGAAGACCAAAACACGATGATGCTTCTTGATGTGACATTTCTGCCAGTGATGTTTGTTGGTGATGCACTTGGGACTTGAAAATGACGAGAGAAATTGGTTAAAAGGGTGAGTTCAAACATTTTGTGAATTTTTGCACCCCCGTCTAAGTGCCTCGGTGTATTCTACCCCGGTGATTTCCTCGGTGAAAATTTTCTAGCAAAATAGGTCCCCGGACAAGACGTGAATCTCCCCGTTATAAAATGCCTCACAAGTGAAACCTAGGCTGCAAATTGGCGAACCCCGGGGAGAATTTTTAGAAAATATTTCATCGTTTATACAGTTCCCCGCCAATAATTATGCTGTCCTCGTTGCATAATTGGAACTCCCCGGTGAAAATTTGACCATATATTTCGGTCACTAGGACTCCGGTGAATATCTGACCTCTCACCGGGGCACTTAGACGGGGGTGTGTATTTTTGCAGTTTACTGCCAAATAGTAGCATGTGTGCAGTCTTTCTTTTGTTTTCGAAAATGATAGCCTGCGGGAGCCTTCTTCTCCTCTCCCCCCTTTGGCCTTTGCACTGACTGTGCGGACGCATGTTTGCACGCAGGCTAGGAAATGAACGAACGATTTCATTTTCAAAATAAAAGAAAGACTGCATGTAGGCAACCAAATGGTTTTCAAGTTATTACAAGCGATTTTATCAAATGCTTTCATTTTTCATATTTCATTATTTTTGCATGGTAGCCCCATCAGTCGAGAGAACTGTTTTACAGGGAGACTTGTCAAACTTTACAATGTTATCAACTAAAAAGAAATATATCAAAAATTACATCTATTTACAATATACTAAATGAAACATTTACAAAATGAGGCAGAGGAAAGCAAATTGCTCTTCAGCCTACTTTTAAAAAGGCTAAGGGAAGGTGCTTGTTTTACATTCAGAGGTAATATATTCCAAGTCTTTGCACCCCGGAAAGATATTGCTTCGTGCGAATTCATATCGATACCAAGCGCAGAATGTTTCCTGAAAAGGTTTGAAAGATAGCCGGATGCAAGACCTGATAATGCTTTGTATGTAATAGTAGCTATCTCGCTTTTTATCATCTCAGTAACTGTTTGCCAATTTAGTTTTTGATCACATTTGTGGCGGATACATCATAGCTTCTATTGCTGGTGACAATTCTTGAAGCTCGATTTGGCAGTTTTTGCAAGGTTTGCAATCTGGTTTCACTGCATTTTTCAGGAAATTCTTCATCTCTAAATCCTTCAGAACATGCCTAAAATCCTTGATCACAGCTGCTAGCACTCCAGCCTCATGATATCTAGAAAATGAGTGACAAAAGCAAGCATAGGGCTCAAATATTTCAAATCTTTGAAAAGGTCGGTGTATAATTCTATTGCAGTTTCCTTTGAATTCGATGAATTGAAAGGAACTTATGTTACTGTGCTGTAAATCTGCCGTGGACATTTTTGATGGATTGACTTTTTTCAAAATCGTGGCAATTTCATTATTTTTGAAAAAATTCAGGGAAAGTTTTGAAAAAATTTAGATCACCGTAAATCCTAAACTAATAGAGGAAACATTATATGACCTTTAAAAAACCATAGTTTATTAAGGTGCACAATATGATGGCAAGCAGAAACCTGTAGCTTTTCTAGTTTAGGATTTAGAAAATTGATGACGTCATAGCCTCAAATTTAATAAATGCCGCCATATTGAAATTAATCAAGATATCAATAAATTGCCACGGCAGATTTATAGCAAAAAACCCTAAATTCCTTCCAAGCCATTGATGTCAAAGAAAACTGCAATAGAATTTTACACCGACCTTTTTAAAGATTTGAGCCCTATGTTACAAAAGTATGGCCTCACCATCCTCGTCCGTCAAGACTAAAATCGTAGCATTTTCATTTCCAATACCCTGTGATGTTCTCCCGTTGACCCGTATTTCATACCATCTGTATTTTTCAAGGCCAGTTATCTCCACTTTCATTTGTTTATCAACCATTTTACTTGCCCATTTTAAGGTTTTTGTCTCCCTGTAATCTACCTTGTACCCTGTTACAATTCCATTCCTTTGCCGTAAGGATATCTGTTGCCAGGAAACAAGTAATGACGTTGAGCTTGTATTCTTCATTTTGATATTTTCTGGTTGTGCACTTGGAACTAGAAGGAAGGAGCGCATTTTATCAATTGAGTGCTAACCTACCAGATGAGTTAATAAAAGCAATTCGAAAAAGGAAAGGCCACGATACCAGGGTCGATCGTCGGATCTGAAGAGGCTTGCGGTGACGAATGAGTGAATAAATGTGTGGGCAGAAACACCGCAACAACGAAAACAACAGCAAATGTGTGTGAATTTATATATTACCAACATTTCGTCCTGCCATGAAGGACTTCTTCGGGGCTGTTGTGTAACAGTTATATTCAGGATTCAAATATGTACAATGATTTGAAAAGGAGAGGCTACACATGATTGGTTTGATATGATGGCTACGCAGAGGTTATATCAGTTAGCCATCGTATCTAACCAATCACGTGTAGCCTCTCCTTTTCAAATCATTTTACATATTCAAATCCTGAACTTAACTGTCACATAACAGCTCTGAAGAAGATGAAATATTGGTAAGATATAAGTTCACATACATTTGCTGTTGTTTTTTCGTCGTGTTGCGGTGTTTCTGCGTACAAATAAAAGCTATCCCCGTTTGCAAGGCCACTGCTACCTGGATGTCAAGACAATGATATTTGCAAGCACACTATTCGCTAGTGAACGTATTCAAATGGATTTTAAAAGTTACGTGACTGAAATTTGTCACTCCGTTCGGAAATTATTAGGGATTTTCTCGAGAAAGACTCTTCAAGAAACCTTTAAAACAACTGATTTGTTATGCCTCTTGTTTGTCCCAAAGGTCAGAGAAAAACTCAAAATATCTTTGTAGATTTGAAGGTTAATAAAACCTCAATATCATTGCTCTAAGGCAAAGAAACTTTCAGCTTAAAAATGGAAAGCATCATAGATACAAGAAAATTTTTTGGCCGAGGTGTGAATAATTGATTTCTTAAATGTGGGGCCTTACTATTCTTATGATCCGTTGATTTGTGCACTTTAAGAGGGAGCAGATAGGTTAAGTAAATCGTTTGATGAATAATTACCATCCTCGTGTGTTCTGACTTTTATTTTATCAGAGAAAACACCAACACCTTTCGACGTAATGCCAGCAATTCGTATTGTGTAATCGAAGTGTTCTTCAAGTCCTTGGATATGTATATACTTCTTTGTCGATTGTTTATCTTTTACTATGTAACCATTTGTTTCTCCATACTCTATCCAATAGCCAGTTATGATTCCATTTCTCCCTTCATATGGGATTGCAGACCACGAGATGTTGACACTTCTTGGACCAGTAGCATTTCCTTTCACGTTTTGTGGAACTTGTGATGGAACTTTAACAAAGAAAGCATCAAATACAGTGTTTGCCAAATTAAATACAATCAAATTTGCCGAATTTAAACAGCAATAGACTCAACAGAAAATTATACATTTGAGCGTTCTACGTTTCAGCTTTCAAAAAATTTCCAAATGGTTCATTGTACATCGAATTGATCTTTAAAACTTGGACCCTTTTTTGCGACACCCTGTATAAGATTTACAACTTAAGAGTATAAAGATTCATTGACAAAATAGTAAGGGAAATAGTGATACCGTGATCCCTATAAAACCTACCTGTAGTATACCCAGTACCNACCAGATGAGTTAATAAAAGCAATTCGAAAAAGGAAAGGCCACGATACCAGGGTCGATCGTCGGATCTGAAGAGGCTTGCGGTGACGAATGAGTGAATAAATGTGTGGGCAGAAACACCGCAACAACGAAAACAACAGCAAATGTGTGTGAATTTATATATTACCAACATTTCGTCCTGCCATGAAGGACTTCTTCGGGGCTGTTGTGTAACAGTTATATTCAGGATTCAAATATGTACAATGATTTGAAAAGGAGAGGCTACACATGATTGGTTTGATATGATGGCTACGCAGAGGTTATATCAGTTAGCCATCATATCTAACCAATCACGTGTAGCCTCTCCTTTTCAAATCATTTTACATATTCAAATCCTGAACTTAACTGTCACATAACAGCTCTGAAGAAGATGAAATATTGGTAAGATATAAGTTCACATACATTTGCTGTTGTTTTTTCGTCGTGTTGCGGTGTTTCTGCGTACAAATAAAAGCTATCCCCGTTTGCAAGGCCACTGCTACCTGGATGTCAAGACAATGATATTTGCAAGCACATTATTCGCTAGTGAACGTGTTCAAATGGATTTTAAAAGTTACGTGACTGAAATTTGTCACTCCGTTCGGAAATTATTAGGGATTTTCTCGAGAAAGACTCTTCAAGAAACCTTTAAAACATCTGATTTATTATGCCTCTTGTTTGTCCCAAAGGTCAGAGAAAAACTCAAAATATCTTTGTGGATTTGAAGGTTAATAAAACCTCAATATCATTGCTCTAAGGCATAATGTACGATGTTGCTTAAAGGCCTTAGAAAGTTAACAAACTTTCAGCTTAAAAATGGAAAGCATCATAGATACAAGAAAATTTTTTGGCCGAGGTGTGAATAATTGATTTCTTAAATGTGGGGCCTTACTATTCTTATGATCCGTTGATTTGTGCACTTTAAGAGGGAGCAGATAGGTTAAGTAAATCGTTTGATGAATAATTACCATCCTCGTGTGTTCTGACTTTTATTTTATCAGAGAAAACACCAACACCTTTCGACGTGATGCCAGCAATTCGTATTGTGTAATTGAAGTGTTCTTCAAGGCCTTGGATATGTATATACTTCTTTGTCGATTGTTTATCTTTTACTATGTAACCATTTGTTTCTCCATACTCTATCCAATAGCCAGTTATGATTCCATTTCTTCCTTCATATGGGATTGCAGACCACGAGATGTTGACACTTCTTGGACCAGTAGCATTTCCTTTCACGTTTTGTGGAACTTGTGATGGAACTTTAACAAAGAAAGCATCAAATACAGTGTTTGCCAAATTAAATACAATCAAATTTGCCGAATTTAAACAGCAATAGACTCAACAGAAAATTATACATTTGAGCGTTCTACGTTTCAGCTTTCAAAAAATTTCCAAATGGTTCATTGTACATCGAATTGATCTTTAAAACTTGGACCCTTTTTTGCGACACCCTGTATAAGATTTACAACTTAAGAGTATAAAGATTCATTGACAAAATAGTAAGGGAAATAGTGATACCGTGATCCCTATAAAACCTACCTGTAGTATACCCAGTACCTAGTGTAGTGATGCTGCAAAACGCTGAAGATATCAAAAATATCCAAAAAGCAAAGTACCAGAAGTTCCTTTCAAGCCATTAAATCAACGGGCAGAAAATCCTTAAATAGTTTTTGGAATTACAGCATATTGCATATCTCAATAGACAATACGCTAAAGATGGCAGCAAGGAACTTGAAAATTTCAGCGGTAGACTTATAGCAAAGTAGCTAAAGTTTCTTTGAAGCTATTCAGTTCAAAGAAAAAAGTCATAGAATTTTACATGAACATTTGTAAAGATTTGGAACCTTTGCTCTGAGATTAAGATAAAGATAAAGATAAGATTAAGATAAGATTAAGATTCTATTCATTTTACTCACCATGCTCATCTGTCCTTGCAAAAACAGCACTACTTTTCACTCCTTCCAACACCGTTTTTGCAGCGACTTTGATCTCATAAAATGACCAATACTTCAACCTGAAGATTAATGTCGAGTTCACTGATGCACTTGCTTTCACGTATCGCCAGTCTGATTCTGGAGCTCCTCGTAGTTTGTAGTAAATGACGTAAACACGAATGATTCCATTCCTGCCAGAAATTGGAACTTGGCCCCAGGTTACCTGCATTGCACTGGCACTGAGATTATGAGCGTTTACGCTGATTGGCGCCAGTGTTGGAGCTGTAAAATATATAAAAGTGATGAAATGTTCTTAATTTAAATATTTTATGAGAAACTCGTTTATAGCAAACTAAACTAGTTCTAAGATGGCCAAAAATTAATGAACCTCTATAGTGCTACTTTGAAAATTTCCATGAAAATTTCACCAGTAGTGGCAAGCAATGTGATATTATCTCGACATTATGAACTTCAGAAGACTTAGATAACTGCTTTATTAGTAAAAACTAAAAATGAATTGGCCTGAGTTGTCAAGCATCAGTAACCAATCAGACCTCTAATAGAGATGAGCTTTAACTTTAATTTGTGTCCCACAAGTAAGGAGTGGTAGAATTCCAACCCAAAACTGAGGATGATTGGATCTTCCTGAAAAATAGGTGTTGGTACGAATTCATAACCCAAAATCGGGGATTGTGGGGAATTTATGACCCAAAACTGGGGACTGATCAGAACTTATGACCCAAAACCGGGATCCACAAGTCCCCGTACCCCGGTTTTGGGTAGCTTCACCTCCGGGGTTAGATTCAAGCTCCTTGAGTAATGTTCACCCTATTATGTGTTATATGGGAATCAAGCACAAATGCGGTGTCTAACTACCCATAATATTATTTATTGCTATAAAGTTGTTTAAAGCTCGTTGTAAGAAAATAGCTCCAATACAAGAACTAAGAAAGACCAACTATTTACAAAAACAAACGAAATTCAGTTCATGATAAGCAACCCAAAATACCCTAATTACATATTTTGCAATGGCAACTCTCTCCATTCCATTTTTTTTATGCAGGACTTGAAGGAACAGACGGAGGCGGCAGTTTTTGTATAATTAGGCCGGGAATTCCACAATATGCTACCACGAAAAGATAAACTATCGTTGCCATAAGTAGTTGTTTTAGTGGAATTCAAAATATGAAACTAATTGAATTGAGTAATGTCTGATCCTGACCACCCCATCCATCTATTTGCGAACCCTGTAGAAAATTGCATAGTCAAAATCATACCATCTTCTTTGGTCTTGCACGTGATAGTTGGAGAATACACGCCAATGCCTGCGGAAGTTTTTCCCGCCACTTTGAATTCATATTCTGAAAATTTTTTCAAATCTCCAATCAGTTTTTCTCTCCTCGATACTGTGTTGCTAGTGACATTCATCCATTTATTATGACCTTTTTCAGCGTAAAGGATTTCATACCCAATCAGCACACCGTGATGATTTTTGAAGGGAATAGAAAACCAAACAAGAGTCACGGATACAGATGTGATTTGTGAGAAATAAATGTGACTTGGTGGAGCAGTTGGAACTGTCAAGTAAAGGAGAGATTGTTTGATTGATTGTTTGATTGATTAATTAATTGATTGATTAATAGTATTACGGTAGCTTCATACCTATGCTGAGTTTCAATAATTTCAATTGAAAAGACACTTACATAGACTTATGACTTTTCGTCCCTTGTTTCCCTGCGTTCTTTGATTTGCTGATATCACTTGCTCAAAAGGGACTCATACCATTACTCTTATTAAGTGAGCCAGTTTAGGCCAATATGGATTGGTTTCGTATTTACCAATCAAATTGCTAGAATTTAGCAATCAACCAATAAGGAGGCGCTATTTAGACAGTTGTTGTTGTTGCATGCAAAAAACCGTTGATACGGCCTAGAGTTCTCGCAGCTGTGATGAATCTATTTTGTTTCTACAGAGGAAGATTACTGCTTGAAACGTATGGATTTTGCGATTAGTAGGTCAGGAAAAACATTATTCTTCGTATTAAAAGTTTGCTTTTAAATGTTTAAGCTCTTTAAACGAGACTTTGAAGCGATTTTGTTGAGCGTACGAGAACTCCCGCTAGTTTAGGCCATTTTGAAACAGGGGGCCCACTTTATAAGAGTAATTGTATGAGTTGCTATTGAGCAAGGGATGTCAGCAAATCAAAGAACGCAGGGAAACAAGGGACGAAAAGTCATAAGTTTAACACTAACACTTTGATAATTTTGTTCTCAACATTTTTCTGAAAAGACTGCGGGAAGGCAGCAAAAATTCTGAGAACAAAATTATTAAAGGGTAAATATTGTTATTGAAATTCAATACAGGTATGAAGCTACCGAAACACAATTTGTCATACAACACAAAGGATCTCATCAAATCATTGCCTCAAAACACCAGTGACCGAAAACATGATTGATCAAGATTGAACAAGATTGATCAAACATATCAAGCAATACCCTGAACACAGCGTCCGTATCTGTATATGCGTGATTAAATTGAGTGATTAAATGATTAATCAAAGGCACAATGTTGTGGATGTGATTGGCTGGTAGGATGAATCAGTAACAAAAAGTATGAACTTTAAATAATCACCAGATTCGCTTGGGTCATGCTTTCTGTTGAGAATACAGGGAATCAGATGTTTATGAATTTCGATTTTACATCGAAGTTATTAAAGCTTGCCTGATTTTATTCTTTTTAACTGTCTTATTTCTGCCAATCAGCGCCACGACACTGTGCCTTTAAAATCTATCTCAAAGTAGGTGTGAGGTGAGATTTGCTACAACGGAAAATTTCTCATAGAAGGCTCTTCAATTGTTTTTGTTCGATTACAATTACAATTGTCTCCATTCCATGATTTGATTTGAGTCTCCATTGTTTCTCCTCAATCAATCAAATGGCTCTTGAAGATATCTTGGGGGCATAAGTAGACTGGCTTAAGGACTGATTTGTCGCCATTGAAATGGCCATCAGCAACAACAGCAACATCGAAATTGAGGGACTAATGTAGCTAGTCTAGGGCGCAAGCTCCCAAGAAGCAATCATCGCAGCTACAGCAAAGTTTTCTTGCAGAATTTGATGTACGATAAAAAAAACTTACCGTCTTCACCGGTTCTAAATATCAACATTTTTGGACTCAGAATATATTCAATTCCAATATAAAATATTTCTGCTTCATACTGTGTCCAGATGCCCAAGCCAGCCGCTAGATATGTTGTTGTTGTTGTATTTTGAAACGCTATGGTCTGAATGGCACTTGGATTGATGATCGACCAAAATCGAATCTTGTATGATGCTAAAGTGAAATTATTGAATGTAGGGATAGTTGGTGAAGTCCAGTTGAGTATGACGCTTGTGGAGTTGACCACGATGTATTGCAAGTCTGGAATGGTCTCGTATTCTGAAGATAAAAGATGCTTCCTTTTAACGGAGTGGAGTTAAAATGTTAGCCTGCGTGCAGACTCTACTGATTCCCTGAAGAGAAGTGAAGAGAAGTTATGCGCTCATAAACGTAAGAAGAAGGGTAAATCTAAAAATCTGCTTGGCGGATTTCGTTTATTTGATTCAGGAGCTGTTTTACAGTCGTTTCATTTATGCCTTCTGCTCGGCTTCTGAGTAAAATAAACTAAATCCGCCAGGCAGATCTTTAGATTTACCCTTCTTTATTCGTTATAAGCACATAACTTCTCTTAAAAACCACCTTTCGCGTGCACAAGGAGAGAGTTTGCCCTACTAGTTTCGGGGAAACTTTTGCGGCTTTGTTTGTTTTGAATTATGGTTGAGAGAATTTCCTTTGTTTGCAGTCGCTAATCGCTTTGACTTGAGGTGTCAATCAAACGCAACTGTTGCTATTCTATTACAAAATCTGGCCTTGTTCATTAGTGCTTATTCTTCTTACCTTTGATAATTGTCCTTGTTTCAATGGACTTGAAATAATCATAAACCGTAATGCCTCGAATACGCTTTACCGAAAATCTTGTACTCCCTTTATCTTTGAAATAATTCATTCTGATGTAATAGTCACTGCCACTTTGTAATATTCCAAGGTTCTTGTCAATACTGACATCGTTATTTCTAAAATTAAAAAACGCAATTTGAAAAATGTAAATCAACTGCCAGATGGCCTGGAAAAGCTGAGAAATTTCATATCTTGAAAAGATTTGATTTTACTGCAAATAAGGAAAAAGTTTGGGAAATGATGCATAGAACATGAATTTATTGACTTTCGAGGATAAATTCTGACATGAATTCTTACAGCATATTTTTGCTTCATATTCATTTTTTTTGAAGGCTCCAATGTTAAAACTGCAAAATAATTCCAAAATCTAGTCATTAAAGAAGCAAGTCAGTCCTTTCGTGCATAATTGTAGCGCATGTTCCTAAAACTGGGGTTGTTCCTGTTCCTGTTGCTGATTTTGGCGTCGGAATTGCTAAATTCAAGGCTGGTATCGGGCCTAGCTTGATAGCCGAGAGATTGAAATATTCTTGTAATTTTGCTCATGTTTCTTATAAGCACTGGAAATATAGGTGTTCTCAATTTTACGAAAATTTAATGTGGCAGGATGCTTGAAAAAACCAAAAACACTTGATCAAATCATGAAGCAGCTTCTCCTACAGAACGATCAAGAAAGTACGATTTTGCACGGGTGAGAGATGTCTTCTGCACATTTATTGCCATCGGATTGGAAACTTCAGCATTTGTTTTTGAAAATCGTCATTTTTTCACCGGGGAGATCACCGGAGTAGAATGTGCCGAGACACTTCGACGGGGTGTGCAAAACAGCACTCATTTGTAGAATCTAGATACTTACTGTTCTGCGACTTTGACCTCAGTTCCGTTCTCTTGCTTGACGTAAAATTCACATCTATGGTTGCATTTTAGATAGATTGTATAACTTCCAGTAGTTGCAGGTTGGAAAAAACCAGTGACTCTCATCGCAAAATAATTTCGTTTTTCATCATAATAGGTCTTATCGATGCAGCTGACTTGCGTTGGTTTGCTTGTGATTGTATTCAGATCTGGACGTGTTCCTTTGTTGATATTGTAGAATTCACCAAGGAGGCCATGCCAGTAATACAAAGCTGAAAGAATAACATTATNAAATATTCTTGTAATTTTGCTCATGTTTCTTATAAGCACTGGAAATATAGGTGTTCTCAATTTTACGAAAATTTAATGTGGCAGGATGCTTGAAAAAACCAAAAACACTTGATCAAATCATGAAGCAGCTTCTCCTACAGAACGATCAAGAAAGTACGATTTTGCACGGGTGAGAGATGTCTTCTGCACATTTATTGCCATCGGATTGGAAACTTCAGCATTTGTTTTTGAAAATCGTCATTTTTTCACCGGGGAGATCACCGGAGTAGAATGTGCCGAGACACTTCGACGGGGTGTGCAAAACAGCACTCATTTGTAGAATCTAGATACTTACTGTTCTGCGACTTTGACCTCAGTTCCGTTCTCTTGCTTGACGTAAAATTCACATCTATGGTTGCATTTTAGATAGATTGTATAACTTCCAGTAGTTGCAGGTTGGAAAAAACCAGTGACTCTCATCGCAAAATAATTTCGTTTTTCATCATAATAGGTCTTATCGATGCAGCTGACTTGCGTTGGTTTGCTTGTGATTGTATTCAGATCTGGACGTGTTCCTTTGTTGATATTGTAGAATTCACCAAGGAGGCCATGCCAGTAATACAAAGCTGAAAGAATAACATTATTGACAATATCGTTTCCTTCAAAAAAGGACAGCTTCGATCATGGGTAGTTAGATGCCGCAGCTGTGCTTGATTCCCACTACTTTGTTCTTTTGCGGAGGAAAACATTATTTACTACTATGGAGGAGCTAACGTAAGAGATTGAGAGAAAGTAGCGAAGATTAGTTTTCTTTCTTTCGGTCCTTCGTCGTTACCTCCTCCGCAAAACTATGTAAGTTATTACTCCGCAGGTGCAGAATAGTTGCAGCACTCCTCCATAAAAGCACATTAGACGTTGTCACCTCCTCCGCAGAACTATATAAATCATTTCCTCCGCAGGTACATAATAGTTGAAGGACACCAGCAGTGTCTAGCTACCCATGCTTCGATGCACTAAACACACTGACTAAACGCCAGCATAGAAGAATCTACAATTTTGCAAATCAGCCTGGGTTCTTGTGAAATGAATACAATGGATTGGTTCTTATAAAATGTGGGTCGAATTTGACCCTTTCAGCTTGTGGGTTCTTAATCCACTATGTTCTTATCACACGTGTTTTTGTATAGGAAACTGCTTAAGAAAAACCCAACTCTCAGATCGCCAAAAAATTAAGAAACTCCAGTATTGGGAGAATATAACTTCAAGGGAATCGATACATTTTAGTTCGTCTTGTGCTATATCAATTTTCATCGGTCGAATGATTTCCGTTTTTTGGAAGAAAAGTTTTCAAAATTTACCAACTTTGCAGTTTAGAAAATGTAAAGAAACACAATGGTAAGCAGGAAAACAGATTATTGGACAGCCCCTACCAGTAGTTTGGAGCCGTTGAGCCATTGAAATTGTGATCTTCAAAAATTTTAGAAACTACGATAGTTTCGTCTATTTTTCTTTTTCTAGAATTCTGAAAACACAGGTAAAATCCTTTAATTCTGAAAACATTGAAGATTTCAAGAAAGTCCACCGGTAGAATAAAAAGGCAAAGTAGCCAAAGTTCTTTTAAGTCATTCGGTTCAAAGAAACATAGAGTTTTCCATGTAATATTCTAGTGTATAGAAATTCATACGTACATAACGTTCTCCACAAGCTCTTCTTTTGAATGGGCCGTTCATAAGCATTGCTTGGTTTCCGAACGCCAAGAGACGCAAAATCATAGGAACCTTCTCCGACAGCTAACATTTCGATGTAATATCTCACAGATTTTACCAGTTTTATCTCACGAGATCTCTGACTTGCGTTACTATGAAGAAAAATACAAGAAAAGGTGCGATTTTCTGGAATATGTTCCCCATGCTCAATAGTANTGTGGCAAAATAGCCAAAGTTCTTTTAAGTTATTCGGTTCAAAGAAACATAGAGTTTTCCATGTAATATTCCAGTGTATCGAAATTCATACGTACATAACGTTCTCCATAAGCTCTTCTTTTGAATGGGCCTTTCATAAGCATTGCTTGGTTTCCGAACTCCAAGAGACGCAAAATCATAGGAACCTTCGCCGACAGCTAACATTTCGATGTAATATCTCACAGATTTTACCAGTTTTATCTCACGAGATCTCTGACTTGCGTTACTATGAAGAAAAATACAAGAAAAGGTGCGATTATCTGGACTATGCTCCCCATGCTCAATGATGTAATTGTTTTCATTAAAAATTTGCATTGCCACTTTAGAGTTAAATGCCCGATTTTTGCTTCGAAGCCGTTTCTGCCAATGCTTCATAGAAGGTCAGAAAGTCTTTATTGAAATCCCTTGCAACAGATCCTCGATTGTACGAACATAAAAGTATAAAATCAAGAAAATAGACGAACTCGCAGGAGATTGAAAGAAATGACAGAAAGCTTGGTGATAAACTCAATAGACATCCCAGCCATCGGATCTCGAAAATCCCAGAAATCACTCACAAATAAACAACACAAAGTCTCAAAAAATTCTCAACAATTTTATAACAATCTTGAAGGTCTTTCGAATTCTCACCCTGGGTACCAGACTCTAAAAAATTGAGTCTCATTTTGGTAGAGAGTCTGGTACCCAGGAGGGTATCGAATCCTCAAAAATCTTGCAAATCTCGAAAAAGCTTTGAAAGTTTTGAAAATCTGCAAAAGATCTTTGAAAACTGGAAAGTCTCAAACTCCCTAAAAATCTTATGAAATTATCTCCGAAAAAATAAGAAAAATCTTTGAAAAATCTGAGAGCTTTTCAAAATCAAAATCGTACGCTACTTTTGGAATGATTTACCCCTTGGTAATGGGTGATTGAAGGCAATAGGCCAAATAAGGCATAACTTTTCTGACACAAGTAAATTATTCTTTAGTCACATTTCTTTTGCTACTTACCAGTCCCAGCATGATGATGATGTTGGAAAGCTAACTTCGATTATCTTTCTCATATCAAGAGGGTTTTGCTCAATGTTTAACGAACACATTTCTCTGCATCTTACGTAGAATCTGAATATAATATTGAAAATTATTTTTTTCTATATGTAAAATAAAAACCCTAAAGCTGGGCAAAAAATACTTCACAAATCTGTGCTTGTTTAGTGCGCTATATTGCAAACGTAGGTGCTCAGTTAAATATCCAACATCGACCGTATAATGTCTTGAATAGAATTTTCCACTGGTCTTACAGTAGAAAGCAACTTGTTCGACGTTGCGAAAATGTCTTGGTTGCGAAATGTCTGAAAAGGGCCTAAACACTTGATCAAAATTCATTTCACGTCTCTCAGGAGTTATAAGAAATAAATGTTCAAACAAATACTGAAGATTTTCATGGCAAAAAGTGCAGAGACGATATCTGCAACCATGAACAATTGTGCTTTCTCTATTGTTCTGTGCGATTTTATGAAGTATTTTAGGTCATCTTCAGGCATTTCACAACCATGAAATTTAGTATTGTCGAATTTACTTATATTTCCAGCATTCTATAATCCATCAAGTACGTTTCGTACCATGAATTGTCAAACATGTGAACTTTTCTGTGGTTCAGCCGGTACGTCGAATTTTAGTTTTCGTAAAAGTGAACAGAATGGCAGGTGGTAATAAAGCTTTCATTGGGCCTTAAGAAAAGATTGGTCACCATTAATCCTTGCGTTGCACATTTACATTTATTTGGTAAACGAATCTAGATAGCGGAATCATAGATTAGCTATGGTGGAATTGAAGTCAAACTATCTCACTGCGTCTTTTATGTATATTTACAAATAAAATGCAGGTGCATGCACATTACCGTTCATCAACAACAAATCCATTGCCTAAATTTCCCACGGGGGGAGGGATGGCTACTTTACATGGTAAAAAGGTACCTGGAGATGTGCCCCTCTCAAGGATATGCTTTTTCGGACTTCTACCCGGTGTCCCAGAACGAAGTGTATAGATTTGCCTGGGTACAGCGATACGAATTTAGCTTTAACCAATGGCTAAGCACTTTAAAGATTTTCTTCGAAAGTTATCTTGCACATAGCTGCCTCGTTTGTTGGTGTTGGTAATTTGGATAGCAGAAATATCAAAATTGAAAGCTCAAATCTGCATACACCTCCACACCAGAGCTTTGGCCTTTTGGCAAATTTTTGCGGCATATCGAAATTAAATATTAAGAAACTACTCAATGGGTTACTGGCAGGGACGCCGGAGCGATGGTAGGGCAAGGGGGCGACTAGGAACGTAGGGGCAATCGAGACCGAAGGCGAGCGAAGCGATCCTACAAATTGGGGGGTCCGGGGGTACTCCCCCGGGAAATTTTTTTTGACCACGCCCTTTAGATTGGCTTAAAATGCTATCAAAAACGTTTTAACGAACATTAACAACATAATTTTTCGGCTATTTCTCCACATGTCCTCATTCCGAATCGAATAAAATCGCATATTGCTTATTTTGAAGTTGCAATTGCCAGTCATTTTTCGTTACTGGTGTGTTTCTGATAAGGGAATGAAGCTATGGCGGCTTTTCTATCAAGTTTCAAAGTAAATTATTGTTTTTCATTGAAAGGGCACTTTTGCCCCCCTTGCCCCCGTTAGGAAAGGGCAGGAGGGGCGCTTGCCCCCCGCGCCCCCCCTCTCCGGCGTTCCTGGTTACTGGGAGTGACCTCTGGCAAACAGAATATAGTAAGATTGGAGTAAGCTCTAACAGTGTTCAAAGCTATCGTTGATTTATTCGGTGTGCCTCTGGAATTTGTTTAGGCCAAGACGCTAAAACTCTGGCTTGCAGGTGGATGCAAATTTGAGCTTTCAGGATTAATATGTCTGCTATCAAAGCACCAATACCAACAAACGAGGTACCTATGTTCAAGTTAACTACCGAGGAACATCTTGAAAGGGATTAGCCATTGATTACAGCTAACCACATCCATATACCTTTTTTGGGACTCCCGGTTGTCTCAGAAGTGATCAGAGAGCCAAATAAACATTGCGTTACCTGTGATTTCCAGTTTCTGATGGTATGAAGTATCCTTTGTATCTGACCACAATATACTTCAATTTTCTTCCTTCGGCCTTGGGAGGATCATCGAAGTTATCCAAATTTTTCATCACATGGGGGCAAGTTGGAAAATTCTTGAGGTCTCTGGTTGTTTCCAGGCTTTTATCTTTAGCATAGTACCAAGTTTCTTTGATAATGCCATTGCCTGGTTGCAGAAAATCTGACACAATGGCAAAGACAAATCATTAATGACTTGACTTCATAACCCGTGTAGAAAGAAGTAAGGCCAGAGACGAAGGAATGGTTGGGCAATTGGGGGCACATGCCCCCAAAATTTTGCAATAATGGCGAAAAGGGGGTCTTTTTGTTCCAGGTAGTGCCCCTTCAGCACAATGAAAAAATGCCCTTTAAGTATGGGATCCCTGCGTTTCAGATGCTTCCTACTGCCCTGAGCAGGGCAACCCCTCGAATTCACTGCCGTAAGCACGACGGCATAAAGCGATAAGGCAAAGATATCACGACCCTAGGGTTGCCCTTGCAGTATGGTAATCCTTTAATCTTGTGAACAAGGCGTAAAGAGAAGAGCAGACATCTTGTTTGATTGCAAGTATTGTATTTGTTTTGATATGCAAAAGAAATGTCACGAGCAAAAATTCTTGAGGTACTTCCTCTTTCAGATGATTTCAAATTCTCAATATACCTCTAAGTTGATATATTTTTGATGGAAATCTGATGAAATTACAAATATGTATGACAGTGATGGTACTCGAGTGCTGCTCAAGTCAAGTGAACCTTTAGAATATCTAAAACATATCGTTATCTCGATTTTACAACACTCGCTAATTAGCAAAGACTTTTCAAATGGTGCATACTCACTTGAATGTAGTACTGCATTTACTTTGATGATGCTGCCAATAGTAGCCAGTTGGAACCAAAATAGGGAAATCCTAAGAAAAGATTCGAAGTCCTATAAAGTTCCAAGCAATGCTGTTTTGAAAAGGGTTCAAAGTGCAAATGGGCGTCAAATCTTGAAAAACTTTTGCGTCAATGATAGAAAAGCTAAATTAACTTTTACTGCTTGTTGCTGGTAGATAAAGACATATAGAAGTTGGCTTTCACCTGGATATTTCCAAATTAAAGTTGCTTCATATCATAAATATCTTGAAAAAATGTCTTTTGAAATGCAATGAAAATATCCTGCTTGATAATGGTAGGTTATAGAAGATAGAACAAGGTATCTTGAAGTTAGCTTCAGCCTTTTTTCTATTCAACAGGACCGTCGAGAGGGGGGGGTAGCCAGGGTAGTTACCAGGGGGCCCGGGGCCTTCGGGGGCCCGCAAGAAATAAGGTATGTATCTTTTCTTCGTTGTAGTTTTCTTTCGGGAACGATTTCAGGCCCGTTAGCCCATTGAGATTCTAAATCAAATCTAAAAGCAGCGTTTTAACAGTGTACAGGAGGGCGTGGCCCAAGGATTAAAGGGCGTGGTCCGAAAAATTTTCCGGCGCCTTCGGCGCCGGGGGCCCGCTTCCCGTCCTAGCCCTGGGGCCCGGCCCATCTCTCGACGGCCCTGCTATTCAATCCTTTTTTCAAGCCTTTTTACTATCCAATAGAGTAATGTTGCTTTCTTTGTGATTAATTTTAGAATGAAAGTGTTAGCCTTTTTGNGGGGGGGTAGCCAGGGTAGTTACCAGGGGGCCCGGGGCCTTCGGGGGCCCGCAAGAAATAAGGTATGTATCTTTTCTTCGTTGTAGTTTTCTTTCGGGAACGATTTCAGGCCCGTTAGCCCATTGAGATTCTAAATCAAATCTAAAAGCAGCGTTTTAACAGTGTACAGGAGGGCGTGGCCCAAGGATTAAAGGGCGTGGTCCGAAAAATTTTCCGGCGCCTTCGGCGCCGGGGGCCCGCTTCCCGTCCTAGCCCTGGGGCCCGGCCCATCTCTCGACGGCCCTGCTATTCAATCCTTTTTTCAAGCCTTTTTACTATCCAATAGAGTAATGTTGCTTTCTTTGTGATTAATTTTAGAATGAAAGTGTTAGCCTTTTTGCGATTCAAGATCCCTTTTGCGTCAATGATAGAAAAGCTAAATTAACTTTTACTGCTTGTTGCTGCCTGATTATGATTTTGGTCAGGAGACTGCAGCTATCCGACACAGAGTGTAAACGGGAGGCCAAAGTGAACAAAATTTGTGCGGCACAGTGTAAACGCAAATCAGTCCGAACAAATTCTATGCGGATCAAATTTATCCGGCACAGTGTAAACGGGGTCCAAGGTTCCATCATAATTCGAATGATGAATGCATATTACAGGACCAGCTTTTTTCATAGTTTCATTATGTGTCCCTGTTGAGCAAGGTTTGTTTACCGCCGCGCCGGCGAACAAGGAACTCATCGTCATAAGTCTAGTGCTCCTCCATAAGCACAACTGCGGCATCTAACTAGATACCAATGACCAAAGCGAAAATCTCACATCTCTTCGCCACAATTTGCACAAAATTGGAACTACAACGATTTAATCTCAATAACTTATGATCATTTCAGTCTTATTTTTGGTATAATTGAAAGGCATATAGGAATTGAAATTGCATTAGAAATGCGACGGAAAAAATGTCTTCAATTAGAGATTTTTCCAGGCGCCTTCGGATCCGTTTTAACGCATTTCGTTGGAAACAGACGGTTTTGATTCAATTGTAAGCAAGGGCTCACTTGCCATGTTAACTTGAGAAAATCTTGAGTTAACTTGAGAAAACTTCTGGATACTTGAGAAAATAATTCACAAAGTGTTTTGAAGACAGGAATTGATCTCTCCGATCCGCAGAAACTGATTTCAAGGTACCTGTTTTGAAAACTGTTAACCGTCAGAAGGCTTTTTCTTATTGCAGGGATAAACTGTGGAGTAGCTGAGAAAGAGAGACAAAATGGGCACCCTTCCTAAAAACGTTGAGCAAAACTATCGACGGAGTTGTCATTTTGATCCCTTTTTTGACGTACGTATATTCTAACTCCTTGCGTTTTCAGATAAATCAATTTTCTTTTGCGTTTTGTAACAGATCAGATTGAAAAACATTTAGATGAATCTTGTAGCATGTATCAATATTTTGAAATAAAAATGAAATATGTCCATTGAAATCATTTTCGAAAATTCGTTATCTCAATTCTGATGCTGAACTGTGGACGAACTTTTTTTAAATCACACAAGTCAAATTTGGACAATTTGAGAAGCAGTTAAATTTCTCAGTACGATTTTAAGGGTGATGTGGAAGATGTAACTTGTAGCCCTCTGCACACAGACTATGGAAGTTAAAATGACATTAGGACAAAGGCTTGCCTTCAAAAATATGATCAGCATACATTTGAGACCCCTTACATTTCAGAGCAACCTTGTCTCTCTCTTGGATCAATTAGTCAAATAACCGAACGTTTAATAACCGAAATAACCGTTTCTTTGCGTGAGGCATGACTATCTAGCGCTTCTCGAAGTCAACGGTCAAGTTGAAATGAAAAAAGATGAAAAGTAACAAAGAGATGAAACGAAAAAAGTAACAAATTTGGAGACAACTTACATCGTAGAAGCTTTTTTCGCTGTCTCTGTGTCTCTGTCTCTCTCTCTTTTTCCAATTCATCAAGTGACAAAATCATGCAAACTGCTCTGCTTAGCCGAAGCCAATGATAATTATGTGTGGATCTCCGAATCAGCCGGGACACCAACGTTAAAGCAGGTTATTTGTTATTTATCTCACAAATGTGGATGAAACATTTCATAGACATGTACGGGTACTTCTTAAACATGTTCCGTTTTAAATGGGAGGTAATCAATATTTCATAAAAATAACGAAATATCACGCTAATTGCGTAACTGAGATGTTTAAAGTTGTACAAATGTCAAATCCCTTTCCATTGGGAAAGCTCCAAACCTGTTTTCACACTTGGGGCAATAACAACATTGGACCATGCCCAATAAAGATCGGTTAATGGACCTTTTAGCTATTCTAAAATAGAGTCTGAGTCGAACGATATTCTGATGCATTTTGTAGAATTTTCGAACGTGAACTATAGTGCTAGAAGCTCTAACGCCATTCAATCGAACTTCATCGAGCCCTTTCGTATAAAAACGTCGCTCGATCCAGGCTCTTTTTTGCATAGCTAAAAGGTCTATTCCTAAGTAAAGGCCCGTAATGTAATTCTTACGTAAGAAATCGTGCTCTTTTTTGCAAACATCATTCCTACAACTGTATGATGATGTTTGCGAAGAAATGTATGATCGTGTGACGGGTAGACTTAGTAGACTTGCCCCAAGTCTATTTCGTCAACTCTAATATGTGTCTGCCTGAAAGTAAAATGGCGGATGAGTCGGGTGAGGTTTGGTTGGCAGTGGAATAGAAGGTGTGTGGCCGATATTAAAAACTGAAATGTTAATCTATCAGTTAAAGGTGTTGTGGCGCAGTGGTGTAATCCACTGACTTTGCAGCCAGAACAGTCAGGCGGACAGGGTTCGATACCCGGTAGAGCCCCACCACTTGAGCGTCATGACAAGGGGTCGCGGACTCGATTAGACCTATTCTACTTCTGCAATCCCAGCGCTTGGCGCTAAAAACCGCAACTTCACCTTCACCTTCACCAAAGGCTAACTTAGATATGAAACTTTGTTAGGTGAAAGTGGTCATTTTCAAGACCCAGAAAATAGGAAAATGCTGGTTCTCGGGGTTTGTACGGGAATGAGTATCCCACCTCCGATTCTGGTGCATCATTGACTTGCCATTGAAATTTAAATTCAATATTTGTCACTTTTAGTGAAAACGAATTTGAAGGTCAATGGCAAGCAAATCATGGACCAGAGTCCAGAACCAAACATGAAATCATCGTTCCTATACAACCCACTTACCAGCATTTTTCTAATTTCTGGGCGGCCCTGGCCTGGGCCTAAAAGGCCTAAAAGATAAGTGATTTTACCAAAGAAACTTTTCACATCTTAGTTAGCCCTCGACTGATCAATTGAGATTTTTGTTTCGGATATCGGCCGTCTCTTTTTATTCCACAGCCCGCCAAATATGTTAACTTCTTCTTTGGTTCACCTGGTATGGTAGACGTTTCTGATGCACATGCGAATCCTTCCCAATAAATCTACAAGCATGTTCAAGTTGTAAACCAATAAAAAGTTCGTATGCAATCACGTGAGCTTTTTGTTCTCCTTTGTAGAGGTTCCTTCTCATTTTTGATTACAAAGTCCACTTTGTGATCTAAGAAGGGGCTTCGATGTCAGTCAGTCAGAAAGAAAGAAAGAAAGAAAGAAAGAAAGCAAGAAAGTAAGTAACCCACTTCCGTCACGCTCGTTAATGTGATTGATTAACGTTTTATCTCTGCTAATTGGCACTGAAATAAAGAAAGCGCACATAAAGCGCATACAAGACAGAAGTTTCCCGCGATCCTATAGCAACATTTGACGTCGGCTCATTTCATGTTAGACAGATTTGACACCATAAGATGGATAAATTACCATGATGTTTACCCTGGCACAACAACAAATTTACCCAGAATTGGCACGTTCTTGACTTCATTAGCAGCTTAATTATGTGAAAACAATCGTTTTCTAGAACGAACGAATCATTAGCCACTTATTGATAGTACTCATTATGCAAA
>REGL01000661.1:0-16821 GCA_004194395.1 Aurelia aurita complex sp. Pacific | reverse complement strand
AATTTTGCGTTATCGTAAATCTCGCATGACATCTCATTTGACACAGATGCACCAATAGATTCGTGCACGAACTAAGCAAACTAGGGGTAATGACTTTTGATTTTTGCGTATCATTCTCGTTTGACACAAGGACCAAAATATTGCCTTTGAGGCGATTCTTGTCCTTATACAAGGCGCTCGATTTTCCATTGAAGGCGACTTTAGCTTAGCAGCAACACTCATCTCTCTGACTGTAGCTAAAAACAGCATCTACGATCATTTGGGGTTATGAAGAAATCAATATTCAGATATTCTTATGCCTTATGCTTGTTTAGCTCAGGACAGACTTTGTAATCATCCAAAAGGATCTTATGTTTTAGTGCGGAGCGTCAAGAGTGCAAGGACTTTATAGTGCAAGGTCATTGCGCTGCAGAATAGACCACAGGTAGCGGAGAATGGTTCAGTATTTTTAAAATGGAATTGTTCAGTTTTAAATTAGTAAAAACAAACCTTTCTTGTCAGTTAAATGTGTCTGATTTCTCTGTGAAATTGATCCTTAGGCCAACATGCGAACGACTGTGTTGCTAATATTTCTGAGACAACACCAACAACACTAAACAGTCGTTCGCATTTTGGCCTAAGGATCAGATTCACAGAGAAATCAAACACATTTAACTGACAAGAAAGGTTTGTTTTTACTTATTTTAAAACTGAACAATTCAATTTTAAAAATATTGAACCATTCTCCGCCACCTGTGAATAGACCTTTTCTTTCAAAAGAGCGTTATTTTTATTCATTTTTATATGCAAGGCTCGATCGAGTGGCGTTCCAGCTTCACTTTTGTGCACATTCGAAAATTCTACAGAATGTAGCAAAATATAGTTCGATTCTGATTCTTTTCAGAATAGCTAAAAGGTCTATTACGGTGAAGGCGCCCTGGAAAAGAAAGAAAGGAAAGGATCCTTTATCATTTCTTTCCCGCATTCCTCCCTCCCCCTTGAAAAATATGAAAGGGGAATCTCTGCATTCTGAATGTGAGCTGCATTCTGCATGATTCTGCATGCACGTCTGCATGTGATGCATGTGAGCAAGGCAACTGAAAGCAGCTTTCATTTTCACAAGAAATTGCCCATGACAAATTTGTATTACCTGATCGTGACATTACCATAGCATAGCAGCATGTCCTGCCCATTATTGTTTGGGGGAGGGTGGGAGCAAGTTAAAACTTGGAATTTTTCAGGTCTCACTTCCGTTCCTGAAAGTTAGACTTGGGCAAGGCCCCCGGTTGCAACTGCCCGAATGGAGCCTGACATGTGATAATTTTTTGCTGATTCGAGGGACCCTCAGCTCCCTGCCTCATACTCCTAAGCGGTATCATGGTTAGACACGCTTCAATTCTTTCAAATCCAGAATTTCATGAAAAAAATTTGAGCAAATTGCTCCCTTTTCTGCGCCAAGAAACGTCTCCCCTTTGGAAAAAATGCGTTCTGCTACAAAATTTCGACATTTCTGAGCGATTGAATTGACACTGTAGTCGGATTGTTGTATTGTTGTGGTTGTGGCCATAGACCCGGAAATGATTGCCTTCCACGCAAACAATTGTTTTCTTGTTCACGTGAAATCGGGTTTTATTTTGATCACAGGGCTACCAAAGGATAAAATTTCACGTGATCAGCACGTTTGCAGTTAATGAAAAATAATGAATTGTTAAATCTCTCGCACACCTTTTTTTACACTGGGGCTACAAAATGACAGTAATTCGCTTTCTTAATAAATACATCATCTTCTTAGCTAAAATATGTCAGGTTCTCATCTTTTCTTGAAAATATCTCGATTGTAAAATTTCTCCTGGATTCGACACAGGAAACCCTGTTTCCATCTGGTTAGCCAATCACAACGAGCAGTGCGATGTCCGCGGTTTTATGATTGTACGAAGAACATGTCATTTCGCTCAGGTAGCCGTCCTACAAAAATTACGGAGAGAGCAAGCCAGCACGCATTCTTTGCATGCAATATGGTGAAATTTTATTGCGTACATAGCCTATTTGTTGAAGGGGGATTAACGTATCCGTTAGCGTATTCAAGCAACTTTTTGTGAACTTTGCTGTTGCCATAGACGTTGCTAGGATTTGTAGATTTTAAAGACAACACAAGGAGATGGAAAAAAGAAAGTGGATCCTCTGGATCTATTGTATTCCTCGAATAGAATTGAATTTCGAGCATTGCTCACTTATCGTTTTCTGAAAAAATTCATACCATCTGCACACAAAATGTTTGCATTAGAAACATATGTGAATGCCCTGGGCTGGGTATCAGCACCTATTTTGAAGAACTCCCAAACAACTTTTATTGAATTGGAATTAAGCTTGAAAATGCTGTTGGTCCAGCCCTGTGATTTACACATTTACGTCAAAGGCATACGCATATACGCATATACAATGCAATGGATTATTTTTTTGATGCACCCTGAAAAACTATGGGAATCTCTTGACACAAAAACATCGCAACAATGAGCATCCTAAAAAATGTCGATTTGTGTATTGTTGCCAAAAATACAAAACAATGTAAGTGCAAATGGTTTTGAAATAAATGGCAAAACACTAATGAAGTATGATTTAAGATGTCGAATTTTGATTGATTTATTCAGCATAAAAACGTAAAGTAACATTAACAAAATGTTTATTTATATTTTGTCGCGAAGACACTGCAAAGACGCCCCCGCAATGACGCCTGCCATGTTGTAACCAGGTTGTAACCTTCCCGACCGAAATGACTTTTATCTCCATTAGTAACTTTGCAAGACCTCACGAACTCGCTTGTGGGCTCGAAGCTGCGAGAAGCAAAATTTTTAATATTACACAACAGGCTTTGTAAACTGTTCGCTTCTGGTCATGTCAGGAAGAGGGCGAAAAGTCAAAGGTAAGAACGTCTCCACTTACAAGCTCCTCTATAACTATAGTCGTTGCATTTTGATTATGTTTCCGAAACCAGTCTGCTTTGGGCCTAATCAAAAGACAACCAACGCAACGAAGGCCCTTCGTTTTAGCAACGTATTTTGACTTGTTCAATGCACCATTTGTTTCAGAATGCAGGCGGTCATTCATTATTTAGAGTTATTCATGTCAACTAACCATGGATTAGCTATGTTATAGAATATCGTCTGTAACTGCAGCTATTTCGATCCATGGTTGTGGTAGAAGGAAAGTGTGGAGTATTTTTTTCTCAGAAATTGACTTCTTGTGATGCAAAAGGAGTTAAGACTTAGACTTTTTTTCCTAAACTAAAGGGGAGGGTCAACAAGCTGTTTAAATTAGCTAAAGGGTAGGAATATTAATTTACGCAAAAACTCAGATATTTCATATGCCCCATCCCAACCATTCTCAATCATGCAGACCCAGTCAAACGAAAAAGCCGGGCAATTATTAATTTCACACCAAAGATTTGTTTTTGCCGGTGATTGAATTGAGGCCTAGATAGTCTATCTATTATTTGTGCAAATCTTTATTTTTCAGACGACTACTTCAACACAGCAAACGGATTCGTGTCAGCTGAATACACTATGCCTTTACCGGATCTGAATTCTCAGGTAAAGATTCCTTATTAGCCGCATAAAATTGACACGGACACAGACGCAAGAAGATGTCAAGTATATAATAAGATTTTATTTATTGACCTTTCCTGTTGAGTCTTATCGCCCATCATTTGTGACGTGGACAGATGCTTTTNTTTTTTATGATACGCTTGAGATACGAAGCCATATGATTTCGAGCAAAAACTCGATTCTTTTCTAGCCGCCTTTTTCGTGCTAATGCTCGCCTCCTCATAAACACATGCGATGCCAAAACCATACATTTAAAAACAAGAATCTGCCGGCAAAACGCAAGCATGCACAAAGCATTGTCATCTTGGTTTCTGTCCGCCCTTTTCTCAAATTCTTGCTTTGTTATCTTACCAACTGCGCATGCGGGAATAAAACTAACCCAGGTTCGCCCCAGTTTTGCGTTCACACACATTTTGAGGATCTTCTCGTGTGAACAGAAGCGGGTTGAACCAGGGTTAGTTTAACCCAGGTTCGCCCCGGGTTAGTTTGTGCCGTGTGAACAGGGCTTTGGGCAAGTCCCCCGGTTGCAACTGCCCAAATGGAGCCTGACATGTGATAAGTTTTTTGCTGATTCGAGGGGCCCTCGGCTCCCTGCCTCATAGCCTCGTACACCTAAGCTCCTCATACAATTGGTTAGAAACCTTACAATTCTTTCAAATCCGGAATTTCATAAAAGTGTGAGCAAAAAAGTTTCTGCGCCAAGAAACGTCTCCCTTTTGGAAAAAATACGTTCTGCTACAAAAATTCGATATTTCTGAGCGATTGAATCAACACAAGAGCCGGATTGTCGTATTGTTGTGGCCATAGACCCGGAAATGATTGCCTTCCACGCAAACAATTGTTTTCTTGTTCACGTGAAATCGGGGTTTTATTTTGATCACAGGGCTACCAAAGGAGGAAATTTCACGTGATCAGCACGTTTGCAGTTAATGAAAAGTAATGAATTGTTAAATCTCTCGCACACCTTTTTTACACTGGGGCTACAAAATGACAGTAATTCACTTTCTTAATAAATACTTCATCTTCTTAGCTAAAATATCTTAGGTTCTCATCTTTTCTTGAAAATATCTCGATTGTAAAATTTCTCCTGAATTCGACACAGGAAACCCTGTTTCCATCTGGTTAGCCAATCACAACGAGCAGTGCGATGTCCGCGGTTTTATGATTGTACAAAGAACATGTCATTTCGCTCAGGTAGCCCTACAAAAATTACGGAGAAAGCAAGCCAGCACGCATTCTTTGCATGCAATAATGGTGAAATGTTATTGCGTCTTGCGTGTGCGTACATATTTGCTGAAGGGGGATTAACGTATCCGTTAGCGTATTCAAGCAACTTTGTGTAAATTTTGCTGTTGCCATAGACGTTGCTAGGATTTTTAAATGCGTTGGAGATTTTTAAAAAAGAAAGCGGATCCTCTGGATCTATCGTATTCCTCGAATAGAATTGAATTTCGAGCATTACTCACTTATCGTTTTCTGAAAAAATTCATACCCTCTGCTCACAAAATGTTTGCATTAGAAACATAAGTGAATGCCCTGGGTTAGGTATCAGCACCTATTTTGAAGAACTCCCAAACAACTTTTATTGAATTGGAACTAAGCTTGAAAATGCTGCTGGTCCAGCCCTGTGATTTACACATTTACGTCAAAGGCATACGCATATACGCATATACAATGCAATAGATTATTTTTTTGATGCACCCTGAAAAATATGGGAATCTTTTGACACAAAAACATCGCTACAATGAGCATCCTAAAAAATGTCGATTATATTTCTTTTTGTGTATTGTTGCCAAAAATACAAAACAATGTGAGTGCAAATGGTTTTGAAATAAATGGCAAAAAACTAATGAAGTATGATTTAAAATGTCGAATTTTGATTGATTTATTCAGCATAACGATGTAAAGTATATTTAAAAAATGTTTATTTATACGTATTTATATTTTGTCGCGAAGATACTGCAAAGACGCCCCCGCAATGACGCCTGCTATGTTGTAACCTTCCCGACCGAAATGACTTTTATCTCCATTGGTAACTTTGCAAGACCTCACGAACTCGCTTGTGGGCTCGAAGCTGCGAGAAGCAAAATTTTTAATATTACACAACAGGCTTTGTAAACTGTTCGCTTCTGGTCATGTCAGGAAGAGGGCGAAAAGTCAAAGGTAAGAACGTCTCCACTTACAAGCTCCTCTATAACTGTAGTCGTTGCATTTTGATTATGTTTCCGAAACCAGTCTGCTGTGGGCCTAATCAAAGACAACCAACGCAACGAAGGCCCTTCGTTTTAGCAACGTATTTTGACTTGTTCAATGCACCATTTGTTTCAGAATGCAGGCGGTCATTCATTATTTAGAGTTATTCATGTCAACTAACCATGGATTAGCTATGTTATAGAATATCGTCTGTAACTGCAGCTATTTCGATCCATGGTTGTGGTAGAAGGAAAGTGTGGAGTATCTATTTTTTTCTCAGAAATTGACTTCTTGTGATGCAAAAGGAGTTCAGACTTTGACTTTTTTTCCTAAACTAAAGGGGAGGGTCAACAAGCTGCTTAAATTAGCTAAAGGGTAGGAATATTAATTTACGCAAAAACTCAGATATTTTATATGCCCCATCCCAACCATTCTCAATCATGCAGACCCNTGTTTCAGAATGCAGGCGGTCATTCATTATTTAGAGTTATTCATGTCAACTAACCATGGATTAGCTATGTTATAGAATATCGTCTGTAACTGCAGCTATTTCGATCCATGGTTGTGGTAGAAGGAAAGTGTGGAGTATCTATTTTTTTCTCAGAAATTGACTTCTTGTGATGCAAAAGGAGTTCAGACTTTGACTTTTTTTCCTAAACTAAAGGGGAGGGTCAACAAGCTGCTTAAATTAGCTAAAGGGTAGGAATATTAATTTACGCAAAAACTCAGATATTTTATATGCCCCATCCCAACCATTCTCAATCATGCAGACCCAGTCAAATGAAAAAGCCGGGCAATTATTAATTTCACACCAAAGATTTGTTTTTGCCGGTGATTGAATTGAGGCCTAGATAGTCTATCTATTATTTGTGCAAATCTTTATTTTTCAGACGACTACTTCAACACAGCAAACGGATTCGTGTCAGCTGAATACACTATGCCTTTACCGGATCTGAATTCTCAGGTAAAGATTCCTTATTAGCCGCATAAAATTGACACGGACACAGACGCAAGAAGATGTCAAGTCTATAATAAGATTTTATTTATTGACCTTTCCTGTTGAGTCTTATCGCCCATCATTTGTGACGTGGACAGATGCTTTTTCTGCATGAAGCCCGGAAGCCATTCATTTATATTTATTCATGTCACTTTTTTATAGGAAAGTTTAATTTTAGCATTGCAAGCTTTGGCCTCAGAAATCCACACCCTGCTCTGCTGGGCATTGAGAAAGTTATGCAACCTCAAATGCTAGGCTAGTATTTGCTTGGGTTACAGATAACAGCAAGAAAACCACATAAGCTTTGAACGGGTTGACAATCAAGATATCAATTTTGATACTACTCCTACTACCAAAGGGATAGACTGCAAGATTTGATTTCTGCATGGGAATTTGTGTGGATTTTTCTTTGCCAAACAATGCTGTAGGTTATTGTTTTTGCAAGGAAGCATGGGAGATGCATTACACATATTTTTTTATAAGAAACTAAGGTCCGGGGCTGGTAGGCAGCTTCTTAAACTTTTCAGCCATTTTGCTACCAATTTTGTTTTGTCTAAAGGTGAAGGTGAAGTTGCATTTTTAGCGCCAAGCGCTGGGATCGCAGAAGTAGAGAAGACCTAATCGAGTCCGCGACCCCTTGTCATGACGCTCAAATGGTGGGGCTCTTCCAAGTAGCGAACCCTGTCCACCTGACTGTTCTGGCTGCAAAGTCAGAGGATTACACCACTGCTCCACAACACAAAGGGCTCCCAAATTACTTAATAAGATCTCAAAACAAGTGAATAACATAATTCGCACTCAAAATAATTTCCAAGCAGTTGCTATAACTGTACAGTGTAGCAACATTTTTGAGTGCGATAGGAGAATTAAAGCTGCAAATTACATAAGTTTCTTACTATAGCTTTTTAAATGCAGGTAGGGTTATTTCCTAACATTCGAAAAATTGAGCCTACCGTTTCTTATAAGCAATATCTTATAAAAAAATTTGTGTACCATACAGAAGGCAAACCGGTTGGTGTAGGGCCACCATACTTTGGAGAGGCTGCCACAGTACCTAATAGTGGGGAGACCTTTATGCCAGACTTAAGAGTAGAGAATTTTTCTAACAAATTTGATCACCATAAAATGAAAAACAAAACAACTGTAAGACCTGGGGTGGCCAAGGCTGCATATCCATTTCAATTTGACTTACCAACAAAAATTAGCCCCATTCCTGCTACTCTGCAGTTTCACAAAACGGATCCAGAGATATCTCACCATGATACTTGGACACAATACATCCTTGAGGAGAGATTAGTTTCCCATGCCCCCAATAACAAAATGTCACTAAATTTGTTCACTAATTTTACTAAAGTCTGTCTCTAAGTAGGATGTCATGTAGGATTTGGGAAGACACAAAATTACTTATATGCAAAACACTTCAACTGTTGTTATTTATGGGCATTTTCACGTTACATCTAATTTGAGACTATACAGATGTCTTTGTACAAGGGGCAAATCATTCCAAACATCTCATGCACTTTGATAAAAATTCCCACAAGATCTTTTATAAGTCCCAAAAATCTAAAAAAGTCTTGAAAATGTTAAAAAACGTATAAATCCAAAGAAAATCCTAAAAACCTTTTAAAATCACCCCAAAAAATACAGAAATGTTGCCAAATAAATGATACAAATTCTCAACAAATTCTCAAAAATGTTTTGCAAATTTCAAAAATCTTTCAAATCTTCAAAAATTTAGGAAATCCTTGCAAAATCACCAAAATCAATTAAAACCTTGAAAAAGATCAAAACATTTTGGAAATTTCAAAATCCTCGGAAAAATCTGAGAAATTTTTAAAACTCCAATGTCTCCTGTGCTCCTGTGCTAATTTTAGGACTGATTTGCACCTTGTTTTTGTGCAATGTTTCGCTTGAGGTAATGATCAAATCTCAATCATTGTTTCCAATTGCTCCATAATGAGGAACTGGAAAATCAAGGTGCGGGTCACAGCAAAGCATCCGATAAGATCTGATGGTAGTAAAAGCAAAAATATACCTAGTATAGACTAATTTGAAATGAACCAATTAGAAAGCCCTGTACATTTTTTGTGTGATCAATGAAATTGGGACAAAGAATAAACAAATTCCAGGAGGTGGTGTCTACATGGATGATATTTATCAATATATGTCAGCAACTGTTCAGCAATATATGTCAGCAATTATGTCTTGCAGCCACCCCAGACCTCTTCCAGACTGTAAAATGATTCCATCATGCAAATGTACATACTGCTCAGAAGTACCGTAGGTTCACCATGGATTACTACATACTGAGGGGGGCTTTGGGGTTCACATTTTGTTGTTGGCCAACTTTATGTGTGGGTTTACAGGATTTTAGATGCTATACAGGATACATATTAAGCCTATTTTTTGCTTGGATTTGGGTCAGCAGAACTGGTGTTAAGATGCTTGAATCAATTAAGAAGAGTCACTAAAACAAAGCATTGGAAATAATCTATGTTTACAGGTGTTCAGATGCTTCACAAGACACCAGGTTAAGCCTATTTTATGCTTGGATTTGGGTCAGGAGGACTGGTGTTAAGATGCTTGNTGCTAATTTTAGGACTGATTTGCACCTTGTTTTTGTGCAATGTTTCGCTTGAGGTAATGATCAAATCTCAATCATTGTTTCCAATTGCTCCATAATGAGGAACTGGAAAATCAAGGTGCGGGTCACAGCAAAGCATCCGATAAGATCTGATGGTAGTAAAAGCAAAAATATACCTAGTATAGACTAATTTGAAATGAACCAATTAGAAAGCCCTGTACATTTTTTGTGTGATCAATGAAATTGGGACAAAGAATAAACAAATTCCAGGAGGTGGTGTCTACATGGATGATATTTATCAATATATGTCAGCAACTGTTCAGCAATATATGTCAGCAATTATGTCTTGCAGCCACCCCAGACCTCTTCCAGACTGTAAAATGATTCCATCATGCAAATGTACATACTGCTCAGAAGTACCGTAGGTTCACCATGGATTACTACATACTGAGGGGGGCTTTGGGGTTCACATTTTGTAGTTGGCCAACTTTATGTGTGGGTTTACAGGATTTTAGATGCTATACAGGATACATGTTAAGCCTATTTTTTGCTTGGATTTGGGTCAGCAGAACTGGTGTTAAGATGCTTGAATCAATTAAGAAGAGTCACTAAAACAAAGCATTGGAAATAATCTATGTTTACAGGTGTTCAGATGCTTCACAAGACACCAGGTTAAGCCTATTTTATGCTTGGATTTGGGTCAGGAGGACTGGTGTTAAGATGCTTGAATCATTTACAGTAAGAAAAGTCATTGAAAACAAAAACATTGGAAAGAATCTATGAATACTTGTAAAGATTCAAAATTTTAGTTTCAAAGTGCAGTTTTGGGTCTTGGGTGTGTTTGCTGGGTTGTGGTAGCCCCCTCCCCTAAAGCCACCCACCATATCATGAATAGACCAACAACTTGAACATTTCTTCCCCAGTTGACCTATCATTATAACAAGGGGGATGCAAAAGTTCAATTATTTAATGTTATTATTAATTTTACTACAGATTGATCAGATAAGAGAAGCCTTCCCAGATATATCAAAGGAAAATGCGGCCATCGTTCTTCAAAGTTGTGACTGCAGTTTGGAGAGGGCAATATATTCCATCACCCAAGGTGAGAGATTTTGATTGCTTCTTCCTCGAAAACAGTGTGACATTGCAGGCCCATCGCAGCTGGAGGTGGGGGCTTCAGCTCCCCAATAATTTGATAAAGTTTGCTCCTTTTTTTATTACAAAGTCCACTTTGTAATCTAAGAGGGGGCTCCAGGTTAGGTTAGTCAGAAAGAAGGGAAGAAAGAAAGAAAGAAATTAAGTCCATCACGCTCATTAAAGCAATTGATTAATGTTTTATCTCTGCTAATTGGCATCGAAATACAGAAAGTGCACATAAAGCGCATGCAAGGCAGAAGTTTCCCGCGATCCCATGGCAAAATTTGACGTCCGCTTATTTCATGTTAGACAGATTTGACACCATAAGATGGATAAATCACCGAGATGTTTACCCTATGACGAATTTAACAAATTTATCCAGAATTGGCATGTTCTTGACCTCATTAGCAACTTAATTATGTTTAAAGAATGTTGAAAATTTAGCGATCCCTACCCTCCTCCCCCACTTTTCAAAGACATGTACGTTGGAATAGACCGTTTAGCATTCTACAAAAGAGTCTGGATCAAGCGTTATTTTTATACATTTTTATATGGTTTGATTGAGTGGTGTTAGAACTTCTATCACTATTGTGCGCATTTGAAAATTCTACAAAATGTAGCAAAATATTATTTGATTCTGATCTTCCAGAATAGCTAAAAAGTCAATTTTCAGAAATTAAGAAACTGTTGTTTGGAGAGGTTGAAGACTTTCTGTTTTTATTTCTTTCTGAAAAAGGTACAAGCTTTAAGATTTTGACGTAACTGATTACTGGGCTTGGTCTAATGTGAAACAATTTCTGCAGTATGTTGTCTGAAAGTAATACCATAACAATACTCACTTGTAATTTAGCATCAGCCTAAAATATATATACATATGCAGTCTATTTGACTGAGAATCAACTTCTTCTCAACAGCAAATAGTGCATCTAAAGGCCTTTAATTTTCATTGAAGGGTGTTTTCCGACATTCCATAAGGGTGTTGTTTCAGAAATTGTTTCCAGGGCAAAGCCCCACAGGGGGGGCCATTTCGCTTGCTTCAATTGCAATTCAGCCCCACTATGATAAAACCGCTGTGCCTTCCCTCTGCTTGCTGCTATAGGAAAGAGCAATATGATATTGTTAATGAACTTACTGAATGATAGCCATACATTCGCTAGCCTACGAGTAGACCCATTATCTTAAACATTCGCTGAAATGAAACGGATTGAAAAGAACTCTTTTTATGAAGTAATGGTACTGTTGTACATTTTTCTTGCAGTTAGCCATAGTGCTACCAAACCATGCCTGACTGTTGTTTCATGTACATGTTTAATCTTAATGATAAATTGTTGTTGGGCCACCTGTTATGACTCAGTAGACTGTAATTGTAGAAAAGTGTGAGTTTAAACAGCTTGAAAGGCTGGGCATATCAACAGGAAAACCAGCTTATCCCAAAATCCTTCGATTTGATATCAACTTACAGTTAGTGGGGGGAGATAAATACAATAGCTAACTCAAGAGCTGCATATGCAGGTCTAAAATTAGCCTATTGTATTTGATGTTGATGCATGTACGTGCATATCTTTTCACTAGGGGAGCAATTACGTGAGTAGGTGTTTCTTTGTCCTATTTATAGATTGCCTCTACTGAGCTCCATCAACTAACTTTAAGATTTGATCATGTTGGTTTATTTTTAGATGGTGGTGAAGATATTCTAGGATCGTGGAACTTTCAAGGCAAGAAAGGAAGGGTGAGGCCTCATTCTTATATTTCCCTAGCTATTCATTTGTCTTCAATTCGAAAATGGTTGCATAATATATGGACATTTGAAACCGATAAATAATCATAAGTCATTCCCTTGTTTGTATGGATTTTAAGAGCCAGTTTTTAGATTCTGGAAGTATTCAAAATTCAAACTCTGTTACAACTTGCCTGTGCAGACACTTGTTTTCGTTGACCTTAATTAATCCTTTGTTATACTTTTGAGACCCAAAAGTGTCTACTACCCACAGGAATATTTGAGCCACTATTGTTCAGGTATGTTTGCTTTCTTTCAGACGCCTCACCATTGCTCGGTCATATGTAAGTGACAAGTATGTCATGTTTAAGTTTGAGTGCCCCCTTTGGAATTCAATCTTTCTGCTCACTGAAAACGCATTTCCAGGGGGCATTCCAACTGTAACCAGCTACAACTTATCAATTACATGAACAAGCTTGGCAGACAAATACATTTTCTGAATCTATTAATCAAGACCTTGTCAGTTTGTCAGATTTTGTAACAAAACTTGTTGAAAGTTTACTTTTTTATTAGAATCTCAAAAGAATGCATACTGTAGAAATATACAGGTGCGCTAGACAAAAGATTTCCAAGACGGTGTAGAGGGGTTGTTTAGCCAAAGCAGTTACCCGGGACCTTTAGGGCCTGCAAAAACAAGTTAAAGTATGGATTTTTTCTTTGTTTTCAGTTATGTTTTGGTAGTGAGGGTGTTGCCATTATCAGTGCATAGGGGAAAAGGGCATGGTACAAAAATTCTCTGGTGGTTGTGGTACGAGACAGCCCCACTAGGACCCAGCCCTGGGACCTAGGCTGCATCTTAGCGGACCTGAAGGTTGCTGGACAAGCCCCACAAGTAATTTTAATTTTTTGGAGATGTCCAAATGGTCAAACAGTGATCTTCAACCAAATGGACTTTAGCAACTTGAACTACACGTTTTTTTCATAAGAACATCGGATCAGCACTTAGTACTAAAAGTTTCTTAATTTTACATGAGAATTTTAGCCTGCACGCAGACTTTGATTACTGGGGAGAAGTCTGCACGCAGGCTAGAGAATTTCGGTTTTTTAGAAGTAAAAATTTCTTAATTAGTTTCTTAACTTTTGGGGCCTAACTTTGCGTTATGGTTCGAAGTTGAGCCTTCTTATCGACAAAGGGCTTGCATTTTGCATCAACATTGTCCTCACGAATAAGCCATGCACATTAAGACAAAAAGTTGCAATTTTTTTGCAGTCAGGAGTTAAAAAATGCCGCGCAAACCGTAATCTACCGATTCTTATTCTAGAAATAATACTTTATAGGTTCTTAATTGTTCTTGAACGTAGTACTAGAGTTTCTTAAATTTTTGGTCATCGCAGAACCAGTTTCTTATAAAAAAACGTGTACTGTAAAATTTCCAAAATTTTGCAGGTTGACCCATAAATGCTGCCACTTCAGTTTCATTCTTAAGAGAGTAAACTTTATGCTTCCCAGGAATTGGACTAACCATCCGGAAAATTATTTCTAAAGCATAGCTGGCTTTGTTCGTAAATGAAAGCAAAGCATTGTATGTTGTTTGACTGAGTTGCCACGTAGTTACCGCAGGTAGGGGAATCTCCGTTATTGGATTTCTTAGAAGTTTTGCGGCTTCCCCTTTAACCCTTCGAAGTGGAAAATCCTGCTCTGTATCATTTTCGCAAACTTGCTAGGTAAAGTTTGTTAAGCTGCAGTCCGTCGTAAAAACTTTAAAAAGTTATCATGATGGAGGACAAGGTAAGTGTAATGTTGATGTTATGTGAAGTTTGATGTGCAAGGAATCTTCAACCTGATTATTAACACTGAAACAGACGCAGACGCCACAACAGGTAGGACCTGGCATAAGCAATGTATGACTCAGATGACTGCAGCGAAGGATATTCCCGAAGATATTCTTGCAGAACGTTTTTTGAAAGCTGGACAACTTCCAGCTATTGTAGACAAAAACAGATTCGTCTTTGACAGATTTGATAATTTTGAAATTTGTATTTGATTTCCGGGAGCAAACCATTCAAACTTGCAAACTCAACCAGGCAAATTTTAAAACTAAATGAAAATCAAACTGCTAGACCTTAACTTTTATAAATACCGTATGGTCATCGTTGGAAAATTCAGCCTTTGTAAAATTTGGCAGTTCCCAGGATACACCAATTTGTTTTCAAAAGATTGTTCCCGCAAGGCTTAGGACCAAGATATGTCTTATCTGTATCCTCGCAACGAATGTTAAAACTATTTAGATCACGAGAGAAAACTTTGTACTAAGTATGATGTGTTTACTGTTGACGCGCATAAACAGTCTGGCGTGCTTGCTTCAGGGTATATCTGTCTGGGAATTAAGGCTATGTGGGCAATGTTTAAAGAGTTTTTATCACAAGTTCTTAAACACCCATAGTGGATTACGATGGTACTTGTTTGCAACCGGAGTCCAGAAAAATGTTCAACCCTCCTGACAATGATATGTTTTATCGTCCCATAGGGAGCGAGGGGCAGGGGTTTAGAGTCCCTCAATAAGTTAAGAACAAAAGCCTCCCAATCATACCTCACTTCTCTTCAGGGAATCAGTAGAGTCTGCACGCAGGCTACCCAATCAGCAGCTGCTTCTTATATCTTATGGTCCTGTTTTATGGAACCTTCCTCATTCTTGAACAGAAAATGGATGGGTTGTTTTAATGCCTCATTCGTGCCCCTTATTAAAGTTTTGGCTGGCAAACAATTGAGGAAATGATTGATTCCGAGACCAAGATCATACCGAACTTTCCTAGAGAAACTCGAAGGGCTCCGTCCACATTCTCCGAAATACCCTCTTATAAATGAATGAAATGAAAATTAAAAAAAAACTGGTTCATGGCTTTGCATAAGTTATTTCTTTGTTTTTATAACCTTCCTTGTCGCAGTGACCATATCCCGACTCTTTTCGGGCCTGTTCGTAACTCTCAAGGACACCGTAATTTGTTACATTAACCTGCAGCACGTTGCTCTGGTCACAGACTTTGTTCTCGAGATTGGAACATGGGCAATTTCGGACACTATTGCTGTGGATTTACCATAAAATTACTGTAAATTAAATATGATTTTGAGCCTTAAAATAAGTGCAGACTGCATGAATCCTATTTTCATTGCATTATTCGTGTCATGTCATACCCCGTCAATTTCTGATTTGCTTCTTGATAAATCATGTGATAGCCTGTCACATGACCCATGGCCATGGGAAAGTCAACCTTTCCTCGAAAAGGTAGTGAACAGGAAGATTGTTATGGAACCTTTGAGAAACTTGTAAGAAACTGTGAGTACTCCAAATCTGATAATTTTAAGAAACTTTCAGTACTGGCCAACATTCTTAGTTTCTTATAAAAACAATACACGTAGTGTTCTCTGTGCGGTAACTTTTCTGACCGAAGTTGCAACGATATGGAACGGAACGATTGCGTTTCCGTGTGAACGGGGTCTACGTTTATTGCCTTCACGGAACTCTTGTGCAGTTAAAATAAGATTAAAGTGCAGTAACATTTTGTTCAGTTAATCTCACAATTTATTTGCAGTATACAGCTAATGTATCCAATTCTTTCATTCAGAACAACTTCACGGCTTCCAAGAGTAAAAAGAAGAAAAAGTCAAACAAGAAAAATAAGAATCAAAACCATGCCCAAACGCCAGATGGAACAACGTCAATACTGAATGGTAAAATCGAGGAAAAATCTATTGACACTGGGCTAGAAGCTCAAGCAATAGGTAAGTGTCTCTACCATCTTTCTACTCCGTTTTGCATTATTGTAGCCTGGCTTTAGATTCACGAAATAGTCCCAGTTATCGCAACAACAACAATGACAACAACAACAACATATCTTGTTGCTCAAACTGTAGTTGTAGCATCCATCAGTCTATCAATAGCAATAACTACGAACTTGTTATCAGTCTTTTTTTTTATATATTCAGCATAAAAATTTACAAAATTGTCAGTCTAACCTGGCTTTATAAAGCCAAATGTTGGGAATTTGGAATTCTTCTCTTCTCGCTGGCTTCAAAATTTCAGATTGCCTTCTTGGCTTGATTTTGTGGATTTTTGGAGGATTTTCGTTAATGTTTGTTGAATTGAAATAAAATCAAATTGGACTGTATTTCTACTCTGCTTGGTGTTAGAAGTCTCCAAAGCTGTGGACGATCGCAATCTAGGACATCTGCCGGGTGAATCAAATCAAGTTAACACTTTTGGTAGGATGTGGAATAAACAAAGCCTGACCGATACACACATTTTTTATAAAAAACTAGGAATTTGGACCAGTACTGAAAGTTTCTTAAGATGACTAGATACTGAGTAAACCATCTTCGTGTTTACTACCTGTGCTCTAGTGAATAGCTCAAAGCAAGGTTTTTTAAGCCTTTTCAATGTTTGAACTTTATCCATTTGCCTTTCGAGTAATATGATATAGGATACAAATAAAAATTAAGTAAAATATGACAACCGTCATCAAAATAGGTAATTTCTTAAGTTATCTTTTCCCAGTACTGGAGTTTCTTAAATTGTTGGCGATCTGAGAGTTGAGTTTCTTAGAAGCAGTTTCT
>REGL01000660.1:145371-155626 GCA_004194395.1 Aurelia aurita complex sp. Pacific | reverse complement strand
TAACTATAAAAGAAATGATAGAATTTGAAACTGCAACTATGGTTTACAAGTCTCTCCATGGTTTAGCTCCTGAATATATGCAGCTAATGTTTACAAAACTGTCGGAAAACAATTCACGGTCTCTCCGTAATACCGACACAAATCTCAGAATACCTCGCTTTACAACCTCTTACGGGCAACGTAGTTTCTCATATCGAGGTGTAACTGTGTGGAATAAACTTAACACAGAAATAAAAAGTGCCCCTTCACTGGCCACTTTCAAAAATTTGCTGAAACAAGCTTTGAAGAATCAAAGGGTGTGAAAGTTCTCGTACAGCATCAAACGATTTCTTTTCTAACCAGAAACATATTGTATATAACTTTTTATTTTTCTTTGTAATACAGGTTGCTTTCTAATTCATTCATGTAATTAGGTTAGTTAGGTTTTTAAGCAGGGCACATTGAGAATCAGTGTATTTAATTCTACCGAATGTATAACCCTGTTGAAATAAATAAAAATGAAATGAAATGAAATAAAATGAAATGAAAACCTTATTTTGAGCTATACTTTTTAAGCAAAATGCTCAATCTTGCCTAACAGTCAAAATTTTCAGATTTTTCATCGTCATCGAAGTCTCCAATGATAGTATGCATTTCTTTCTGTTATTTATTACCAAACTAGAGACGCTTTATATGCACAAAGAATTTGATCAGGCAAGCAATAAATGCTTTTTTGCAGTATGATTCAAAACCAGGTAGCCCTAAAAAGAGCTAAATTTGCTAATTTTAAACCAATTACAAGATCAGCTATAACTGGAAAAATATTTTGGTCCTTGATCTACTTGGCGAGAAAAGAAAATTGGAGATCGGTCATGTAATCAAATTTTGATGATTTTTAAACGGGAGTACTCTTTTTGGGGAAACCCGGTAGTTGCTACCCTTGCTACCCACTCTGCAGTATGATCTGATCCCGGGGGTGTACTCCCATTATGGCCTAACAGGGGGGTCCAGTCGGTTTGAGAGTCTTACGAAATGGCTACCAAATGGCCCTATTTGTCAACTCCTACTACCAATTGGGGGTATTCCAAGATTCCTGGCCAGTTATAAGATTTCAACTCTGTAGGCTCTTCCGCGTGGCAATATGGTCGTTACAGCAATAATTATCATTGAATTGTGAAGTTTTCTTGCTTTGTTCAATCAGTTTTTGCAATAGAAAATTTTGAAAAACTGCAGAAAATTTTCGCTACCAGATGCTACCAAATGGCAAAATTTTAGGTCCACAAACTACCATTTGGGGGTTTCTGTGAAAAGATACTACCATTTGAGGGTACTTTTCACAATTTTTGCTTTGGCTCTCTTTATCCCTGACTGGACCCCCCTGTCAGGCTATAATGGGAGTACCCCCCCCCCCGGGTAAAATTCCTAGAAACCTGTAAGATAACGATGGATAAGGGAGGCTTTGCTGGTGCACTATTAATGAAATCTCTCCAAAGCTTTCGACTGTCTAAGACCCCGTTTACNAACAGGGGGGTCCAGTCGGTTTGAGGGTCTAACGAAATGGCTACCAAATGGCCCTATTTGTCAACTCCTACTACCAATTGGGGGTATTCCAAGATTCCTGGCCAGTTATAAGATTTCAACTCTGTAGGCTCTTCCGCGTGGCAATATGGTCGTTACAGCAATAATTATCATTGAATTGTGAAGTTTTCTTGCTTTGTTCAATCAGTTTTTGCAATAGAAAATTTTGAAAAACTGCAGAAAATTTTCGCTACCAGATGCTACCAAATGGCCCAATTTTAGGTCCACAAACTACCATTTGGGGGTTTCTGTGAAAAGATACTACCATTTGAGGGTACTTTTCACAATGTTTGCTTTGGCCCTCTTTAACCCTGACTGGACCCCCCTGTCATGCCATAATGGGAGTACCCCCCCCCCCCGGGGGATCTGATGTACTGACATATCTCAACAGAAAATTTGGCAGAAACTAAAAACTTCCTCTGAGAAAGGAAAAGGAAAGCGAGGAGGCTCTGATTCCTTGTTCCAGAAATTGTCTCTTTCCTTCAAACTTACGAGCCGTGAATTTAGTTGAAATTAGATGTTTTACTTTGGAAGTATGTTGACTTTCAACAAACTTTCTGATTTGAAATTGTCGAAATTAGGGGAGTAATATATGAAGAGACTAGTCGAGAGAAATACTGATACAAAACTATATATCAGGAACCAATTGCATCTAAATAAAAGACAGCTAAATCTACTTTGTTTCATCTAAGATAAGATAAGGACACTTTGAAAAAAAGGTTTCCAGATTACTGTAACGGTATTATCTGGCCCGTTCATTCACGTAAGTGGACTGGAACACTGGCTAGGTACTGCATGTAAATAGTTATAATCTCTTCCAAAAAGTTTCTCCATAGTTAAAGGGCATATGTCATGAAGCTGATTGGTTCATGCAATACAATTCTCTCTATTGTTTATTACAAAGCACAGGATTGAGGCTGAATTTTCATTGCAATAAAAATTCATGAGACAGAAATAAAAAGTCACGAAACAATGGAATTCCACTCCAAACTTGCTTGTTGTATTAACCAATTGCTAATGTGACATATGTGCTTTAACTTGAACATGGATACCTCGTTTGCTGGTATTGGTGCTTTGAGGGCAGAAATATTAATCTCGAAAGCTCAAATGGGGTTCAAATCTGTGTCAACCTCCAAAACAAAAGCGTTTGAGTTTTGGCCAAAGGAAACTCTTGGAGCACAGCGAATAAATAAACGATAGCCTTTTTAAAATCGAAACGATGAGATCATGTTATGTTCTGCTTGCCAGAAGTCACACATTTTGCAGTTTCTTCGATTTTTCTTTAATTTCAGTTCTCAACTTCGATATGCTTCAAGAATTTGCTCAGACCAAAAGGCCAAAGCTCTGGTTTGGAGATGGACAGAAATTTGAGCTTTTAAGATGATATTCCTCCTCTCAAAGCACCAATACCAACAAACGAAGTATCTATGTTAAAGTTAACTATCGAAAAACATTTTGAAATCGATTAGCCGTTGATTAAAGCCAAATTCGCATCGCTGGACCCAGCCAAATCTGTCCCATGCTTTTTTTTAGCAAGAAATGCCATTATTTCCTTATGATTTCTAAGTTGGAAATTTAAGGTAAAAGAACAGATTCCCCATAGTTTCCAACTGAATAAAAAGAAAGGTTCTTTTACCCTTAATTTTCTATGGTTTCCCATAATAAATTTCAAATTTCTAAATAATTTCTCACTCAACAACACTACAACCGGTATATTTACAAGGTGAGTCGGGAAACTGTGTCCATGTTTGATTTTTTGAAAAGTCGTACAGGAAAAGCTATCAAATTAGTTTGTAAAATTTCAATTCCCTCATCTTACCGAAGCTTCAACTTAATTTTCAAGTGAGTTCAGGTTTAGTTTACTTTTCATGAATGTATGAATGATGACTATGAGTCATAGTTGCAGCTCCGGTAGATCTTTAATAGCGATAACTACGATTTTGCAATAAGTCTACGATGTCACAATGAAGTCAAAGAAATTCGTTTGTGCTGCTTGATTTAAAAACTATAAATGCTCCCTTTAGAAGGGGAGATATATGTGTTACTTTATTGTTTCTACGAATAGCAACACCATTGGTTCCAATATCTTCAAAATCAATATTATTTTAGTATTTGATATTATGCTACAAGAAGTCCAAGGCTATATTATCCGCAAAGCCCACATGAGAGATGACATATATTGCCAAATTTGCTGCAGCCGTGTGGATGACTGCTTATCACTAACGTGCAAGTCCATGGCTTCGAATCTGCGCACCCTGAAATTGGAGAACGTCATCGTTAAAAGGGCGAAAATCTGAAGTATCGATGAAGCATTGCAGGAGAGTTCATAATCATGTTTTGCCATGGGTAGTTAGACACTGCTTGTGTGCTTCTATGGAGAAGAGCTGGATAATATGTATCTGCAGGGGAAATTGTTATAGTACTGCGGAGGAGATATCTGCGGGGGAAATTTTTCATAGTACTGCGGAGGAGATTTTTAATAGTTCAATATTTTTGTTCTCTCGATATCTCCTCCGCAGTACTGCAAAAAATTTCTCCCGCAGATACATAATATCCAGCGCTCCTCCATAGAAGCACACCAGCAGTGTCTAACTACCCATGGTTTTGCCTGAAAAATTGCTATCGTACCAGGTGTCGTACCAGGTGAATAAAAAAACAACGCACTACGTTTGAAAAATACTGCTCCATCAATATCAAAGCAATAACATTGAAAACTGTCTTGTTCCCAGAGGGGGTACTCTTGTATATCTAGGATAGGGGTGCTCAGGTTACCTTTTTGGGTCTAAAATTTGGGCAAAGCTTATTTTTTTGGGTCAATAATTTGTACAGTTATTTTTTTGGGTTTCTGAAATTCTGGATTACTTTTTTGGGTCTCAAATATGGGAAAATGTAAAAAAAAATCGGGAAAAACATAATTTACAAACGAAGTTAAACTCAAGTAACATTAGTAAAATCAAAATACTTAAATATCCCAATGGATTACGAGAAATCTAATCATTCATGTCATTTTTCCATAGATTTAAGATACGGACTTCATAACCTTTGGGTAAGCTGGGTCAGAAAAATTATCTTTTTTGGGTCTATTTTTATGCTAGAAATGACTTTTTTGGGTTGATGTTTTGTACCCCAGCCTGAGCACCCCTATCCTAAATATACCTGAGTACCCCCCTGGGGTCTTGCTTCATTGCCCATGTGCTCAATTGGATTCCATCGTTTACCCGGCTTTAATCAGTGAATCCTTCTCGTGGATATGGGAGATATTTTGTTGAAAGCGCCTTTCGAAAACGAATGAAAATGACGATCAAAATGTGATCGGTTTCCTTCCTAGCAACAATGACACATACGTGTATTATCATATATTTCGTTCTTTCGGGAGAATAGAATCCCTCTGCATGAGTTTTTCATACCATGAGGGAAGACTTGTCATTTTTTTAAGAGGATAGCACGTGCTAAAGCATGTTCAAGTCCCGGGGGACGCATACGTTTCCTCGGACAAACCGTATCTCGTCTCCCCAACAATTTCGAATAAATGAAACTTTAGAAAAGTGCACAGCAAAAGTCTGCAACTGCATGGGATAATTCGTAACGGATCAAAAGCCCAAACTTCATCCTCAAAAAGCCATTTACGCCCAAAAATAACCCCCGGGGGGTTTACTTAATATAATGACCACCCAGGGATGTGCCTGCCAATAGGGTGTCATTTTCGGCTGAAAATTCCGGGACAGGATTATACCTTTTGCACCTTTATTTCGGGACCGGTGTGTGCTTTAGGCCTACTTTTTCCAGGACAGATCAGATCATCATTTAAAAAGATACTCCAATTCATGAACTTATTAAATTAAAATGTTAGTAGCGTTAGCGATTAGCGATAAGTACTTTTAGTAATATCATTTTCACAAGAACCATCAGTTTCCCCGATCTTATTAAAAGACAGGTATTATGGTCATAAAATTTTGTTCGGGCAGGCACATCCCCGTTGTTTTTCTCCAAGGTAGACCCCCCGGGAGATAGCCTCGCTTCCCACTCGCCCACTCCAAGGTTGTTCTTACATCAGACGCTGATCACGAAGCCGAATGAACACCCTGACCTAGTACACTTAGATCCAATCCGCCCACAAAGTTGACAGATCAGCAGCCATTTATGGATTTACACCTTGCAAGACAACGCTAAACACGCGACCTTGATTCTAAACAACAAAGCAACACTACGAATTTGTGTTGCTTAGTGACAAGGTTACATTGTTGTTATTATTTATGTTTGCTATTGTTTTCGAACAGCCAATCAAATTGCAGAACGGCCACTTGTAACCCAAAGTAGAAATGGAGCAACGAACTTACTCTGGGTACAAAGTTGGCCTGAAGAAACATTTTTCCTGTCAGTTCAACAAGACTAGAAACTCCTCATTTTTGTGAGATCATAAAACTGTTCTCGTTGTGCCGAAGTCTGGCGCAGGATTATATGTGCAAATCATTCTTCCGTTTGCTTACTGTGAAATTTCTGAAATCTACCGGGTGAGTCAAAAAGAAAAATCCCTTTAACTTCAGACAGCTCATTTGTTAATCCGTTTTATTCTTGAACAGAAATTTCAGAAAATTCTACTTAGCAAATGATAATCTCTTTAGAATATTCAAAATATCACTGGTACAACGAGAAAAGCTGGGAAAATTTCTTTACTGTAAATGGCCTTATGGAAAGTAAGGCAATTAATAAAGACTTCTGATCAGAGAGAACAACTTCATCCTCGTGTAAGAACTGGACGGAGGGTCTCCTTGAAATATGAAGAAGACAACGGGAAATAAAATGGGGGCATTGAGTTATAGAGAATTTCAGATCGCGGGGTGGAGGCAATCGTTTTTTTCTTTCGTATTTCAGACTTCTCAAGCTTTGGATTTCGGATCGAACTGAGGATTGAAATAATATGAACACAATTTTTTATTCCGTTGATCAGTTAGAGATTGTCCAAAACTCTTGATCAAGCAATCGTTTGCTTTTCTTCGAGGATTTCATAGATGTCTTTCAATTTAAGTAAAATGTTTAACACACACACACACACACACCCTATACCACAACTTGTAAGAATTCACGCAAGGGCTGCAAAACTTATTCATAAATTACCAAAGAACATCATTTGAAAATTGCAGCTTGATGAGAAATCTTAGGGCGAGTACGACGACAAAAAACATCATATTACCAAAGAATATTTTAGATGAAGAAGCGTTGCGTTGTCCGTTGTTACGTGCGAATTGGAATAGACTAGATTACATTTACGAGAGACGTATGCTAACAATAATGCACAAAGTATGTAGTGACGATTGTCCAGAGGACTTCAAACAGCTCTGTGAAAAAAGTGTGGCTGGTATGAGCCGAATAATGCATTTGTTGTGGCTCGAGTAGCAAAGGAACAAGGAAGGATGTCAGCAAGGTTTCGTGGTCCAAATCTATAGCAGAATCAGTTGCCAGAAACTTTAAGATCAAGTCATAATCAAACACTTTCAGGAGGAAAATTAAGACTGCAAAACCAGTCATAACAACATCAAATTTTTAAAACGAAGCACCTGTAATAACTTTCAAACAGCAAGGTTTTGTCTGTTATTAACTCTTTTACGTGATTCCTTTCTTTAAAGACCTTTTTTATATTGCATTCTGTTTTTCGTAAATCTTAGAACTGACTATTTTAAATGGACTGTAAAAGTAGCTAGATATAGGTCCACATCAGCTAGCGCTGCCGCAGTTTTAACCTGCACAAACTAATCAAACAAATAACTTACGTATGGATGTATGTCTGGTACCCACACCCACACCCACACACGCCCAAAACCAGACGTGAGCATAATAGAAAACATATGGCCGGATCTGGAGCTGCAGGGACGTGCCGATGACTTGAATGACATAATAAAGTTATTTTCATGCAGCAGGAAATTCTCCTTCTTCTTTATGTGACCTGCTTGTTGCAAGCTTCGGTGGCCAATGCAATCCAACTCTTCCAGTTTCCGCCGGGTGTCCCCGAAAAATATTCCCGTTTGAGAAAAGGCAAAAATTTCACTATCAAATCCTATCATTAAATTTTCAAATTGATCTCTTTTGTCAATGATGCGAAAATACTTGAAGGTGATAAATGTTTGTTTTCATCACCTAAAGGGAATGAAATGACACGTCGAAAAACCTTATTCTGAGCTGTACTCTTTAAGCAACATTTTAAGTCGTGCCTTAGAGCCAAAATTTTCAAATTTTTCATCATCCTTTGTGTCTCCGATTACGGAGCACTATTTGTTGCTTTGCCCTTCCTTTGGGTTCCAACGACAAACCCTTCTTGCTGGAATATTTCCATTATTACGAACACTTTGATATGCTAATCTTTCAAATGAGTAGGTTCTAACGCAGTTCTTTACTGTATGGTGATAAAAACATACTCGAGCTAACATTACAATTTATTCATGAAACTGGATTAACCTCATTTCAAACTTTTGTCACAAGCCACGCAACCACTAAGCACTAAGTACCCTTTTTGCAACATTTTGTTTTCTTTTTGTTCGTAGTTATGTCTAGTCTATATAAATTTATTTTTTCAATGTTTTTAAAGGCTTCGGGGTTGCTCCTCTTCGTATCGTCATCGTAGCGTTGTAAAGTAGGTTCAGTAGTGTAGGTAGTAGTCTGTCATGTACATTTTTAGATGGAAAAAATGTCTCCAATGATAGTTTGCGTTTCTTTCTGACATCTGTGACCAAATTATGAGCTTGATACACAAAAGAAATCCATCTGCTAATCATCAATGCTTTTTGCAGTATGCTTCGAAACCAGGAGGCCCTAAAAGGAGCTATATTTGCTCATTTTAAAGCCAATCAAAGGATCATTTATACCCAGAAAACTAATTTGGTCTTAAGTCTATACTTGCTAGGAAGAAGTTTAAAGATCGGCCTTGTAATCAACGTTTGTTGCTTTTTCAAACAGGAGTACTTTTTGGGACACCCGGTAACTTCAGCGAAAACCTGTCCAATATCAAAGCCATCTACCAGTAGCTTATCATATCAATATCCTTAATCTTTTTCTGCCTTTCCCCTTCCTTCACACACAGGATTAAATGTAGGTTACCTTTGCAAATAGGGCTGCAATGTATGCCGGTTGCCTTGAGCCTTTGAATGATATACGCAATTCTTAAGAAATATATCTTTAACATCTAATACTGCATTCATACTGACACAGTTAAACCATCTTTTTCTAACCCATGGTACTGTCAACCAATTAAATGCATTCCATTTGCTGGATTGACCAATCAGAAGGCCCTGACTCAGTAACCTGGTTTAGTTTCAGCTGATTATGCCTGCAAGTGTGAATTGGGTATAATTTATCGTTCTCTCTACAAATTGGCGATAAAATTATGGAAATCAGGGCATAAAGCATCAATGTGCATTTCTCTAGACTTATCTCAATAATTTTAGCTAAGACCCCATTCACACTAGTAAATTATAGCAGGTTAAACTAAACCAGGTTCTCAGATGTTGCATTCTAATTGGTCCACCCAACAAATCAAATGCATTTGATTCGTTGAAGTGTAACCTGGTTTAGATAAAGCTGGTTTAACTGTATCAGTCCGAATGAAGTATAAAACAAGATTTTAATTCAGTATTCACAATGTGTACCTCTTTTGCTAATTCTGTTGCTTTTGTTGTGGTGTCGTTTTGATTGCACTTTCTCCTCTAGAAAAAAAAGTGACAGTGTTACAAAGCATACAGTAAATCCCTCCAGATAAGAACCTATTTTTCTGAGAGCCATGCTGAAATAGGATCTTATTTTAAAGTTACTAAGACTAATTTCAAGGTACAAAGGTTCTTATTTGAAGGGTGCCTTGTTTAGGCCCTGTTAGAATCTGTTTTTCAGCCCTGTTATTTGTTTTGGCAAAGTTGTTATGGACCTAATAACTAATCCTAAGCTTACAAACAGCAGGTGAAGAGATTCAAACTTTAACAGCGAATTGTGACTAAAGTCAACTTAATAACGACGATCAAAATCAAGATTGCTACCCCTGCAATAAGAACATATTTTTCATCCAATAGTGTAGGAAACAGGGGGCCAGGGGCTACAACCCCCCCAACGTCGACAAAATTTGCAAAAATCAGCCATAATCGGGAAGAAATCTGCCTAAGTCGGGCAAAATTTTCTTAAACAATGGATTTTTTATCGGGCAGCCCCCCAAAATTTATCTCCCCCTACGCCCATGACAGCCAGTCAAACGTTTCAAATTTTCCAATCACCCGGTTACTCTGGGTACCACAGACCCGGTATGCAGTATATGTGAAATTTTTGCTGACCTACCTTCTTCTACAATATCGTCCAGTATATCAACAAGCTCTCTTATTATGATAGCTAAAAAAGAATAAAGGTTATTTTGAAAAACGTTCAACAAATCGAAAAATTGCCCAAAGTCTATTTCGTCAACAAGTTTACATTCAGATAGCCTTATTACAATTGACGAAATAGACTTGGGGCAAATCTAAATTAATTAAGGTCTTGGCGCATGGAGAAATGTCAAGTGAAGTTGAAAGATTTTCAGGGTTCGTGGGATCGCTATACACAATTATTTCCATCATTATTCACAACTACGAATAGGCCTAAAACTCTTAGCAATCTCAGAATACCTCTTGAACTTTTGCTCTCTCATTTAGACTTATTACCTAGGCCCTTTGTTTTTCTATGCTTGTCA
>REGL01000660.1:105807-126921 GCA_004194395.1 Aurelia aurita complex sp. Pacific | reverse complement strand
CTCCAGAAACTTGTTAATTGCTCTGGAACCAGTCGGTCAATCGAAATTCTGTAAAAAGTATAGTATTGCTCATATTCTTTGCAATCGAAAGATTAATAAGCAAATTTTTCGCTTTCAAAGCTTTGCAGAGGGCTCATTTCAAAATATTTACTGTTCTCAGAAGAAATTCATTTTCCACTCCGCAAATCTAAATAATAATAATAACAATGCACTTATAGAGCGCTAAAATCTATATACATATATTCTAAAGCGCTGAGCAACTTAGTGTTAAAACCTTAATTTACAGAAAATAAAGCTAGAAATATCATTCACAAAATATTAAATTATAAAATAAATACGTTTTTAATCCTGTTTTGAAAGTTTGGACCCTTTGAGATCTTCTAATTTCAACGGGCAGTTTGTTCCAGAGCCTAGGGGCTGCAGTACAAAATGCTCTGTCCCCACGAGATGTAAATTTTGTCTTTGGAACTATTAATGCCACAGATCTTTCTGACCTCAGTTTCTATATATCACTGGTTGGTAACCTCAACATATCTTTCAGGTAGGCTGGAGCCATGTTGTTAAGTGCCTTGAATGCTAAAGAATATGCTAAGGAATTTGATCAAAATTTCCCCCTTATATCACGCTATATGTTTACGGACATACATGCCAAATTTGAAGTCAAAAGCTTGGCCAGTTTCTCCGCAATAGAATTCTAAAATTTGGTATCCTATGACAACAACACTAGAAAAACTGGTCAGTCGATTATGGATCGGCAAATGCGAAAGAATCAGTGAAGCGCTTGCAAGCATGTGTGAAACAAGGCAGCATTCCTTTGAGATTGACGGTACAAATCCATCTTTTTCTTAAAAATCTATTTCGCTTGCATGAGTTATCGAATATCACGCTTGAGTCCCAAGGTGAAGAAAAAGGAAGAGGTTTACAAAACAATGTGTCGTAGAACCGTGTATAGGTTAAAGGTACCCGTTTCGCCGTAAAAAGTTTAGGCATTTGAAAAATCGTAGTGAAAAAAGTACTGGGTGGATTTGAACGAATTGACAATCGCTTGATAGCAGAATAGAAATGAAGGACTTTTGTGATTTTTCTCCCGTTTTATGGGCAAGCAAAACATAGGTATAAAAATTCAACTTTACAAAAGTTCATTTGTTGCAAAATGGTCGAAAAAGAGCCTAAAACGCTGAACTATTATTGGCGCACCCAGAACTCTACTAGATCAATTCGCTCTCCGAACATTTTGCTCTTCGGAGCAAATGATTTGCATGCATTGGATGATTTCACATGAGTGAAAGTTCGTTAGAATTTCATTCAAATGCAATGGCAAAAAGTGTCGAAAAACATTTCACGTTAACTTAAGTTTTGTAAACGCCTTTTAGTGGGCGTGGTGTAAAACCATCGACCAAACGACCAAACAGTCCTGTGCACTGACCATTTGCCTCGGACCACACCTTCCACCGACCAAACCGACCACCGACCAGCGCCACCACAATGAAAATAACTTACCATCGACCACTGACCCACCGACCACTTACCACCGACCGATCGACCACATACCACGGACCACATACTACATACCACATACCACATACCACATACCACATACCACATACTAAACCTAAACGTTCTTTTTCAGTTCATGAAGTGAACTCTCATTCTCAAACAAAGAAAGAATTTAGCCACAAGACAACTTGATTATCTCTAAGTAAGGTTTACATTTAGTTATATGAACGGAGATGCGTTTTCATCAGCACAAAAGTCAAAATGAAATTTTGAGACAACTTTTCAAGTACCTTAACGAAAATAAAAATGGATATTCGACCAATAAAGATACAGAGCTGGTTTTACTATGAAACTATGAATCGATTCTACAGGCCCACTACATATGTGTTTTCTGCATTTGGTTAAAATCTGATCAGGGATCAGCGTTAAATCGAATTTCATTCTTTCGAAAATTGGCCTAAGTTCAAGAAGTTTTCAGGAACGCTACAGATTAGATATATTGAATTGTGTCGACAAAAAATCACAATGGATGGCTGTGCGTCGGATCTTGCCTGAAGATGCTTGCTGCGATATGTCATATTTGCATATTAAAATGTTGAAAGGCAGGAACACCGCAAAGCAACGTGAAAGAAAAGACGACAATTTTTTATTAAACATTGAATGCTTTCACATATATGCTATATATATCTGTCGCCCAGAGTCCGTTATATTCTAAGATCTACCTAACTTGAAACTTTATTTCAACGTTAAACGTAATGTTTTAAGTTAGGTAGATTTTAAAATATAACGGACCCTGGGCGACAGATATATATATAGCATATACGCGGAAGCACATATTTTAAGATCTACCTAATTTTGCATATCGCAAATATATGTGCTTATATGTGCTTATATATTCAATATTTAATAAAAATAGTCGTCTTTCTTTCGCATTGTTTTGCGGTGTTCCTGCCTTTCAACATTAAATAAGATTAAATAAGGTTAAATAAGGATGAGGCAAACAACGACAATCATTTTGTTGAAGTTATTCATCTTATTGACATTTTGACAAATCCAGGTATTACATTCCAAATAGGAAGACACAACTCAGGTTAATTAAAAAATCAAATTGTCGACCTAATCATGCTTTTTCGAACGTTTCGAACCAAACTTGGTTCATCTTCAGCGAATAAGACATAGCTTTCAAAATTTCACATGTTACGTGAATTATGTCCAAAAATAACATGAAAATATTTGTTTGTGTGATTTTCGAAAATCTTTGACGAGTTAAAGCCATTTGCTACCAAGAAAGCTAATGGGCCTACCTTCATCCACAGCAGAATCCCAGTTCTTGGCATTAAATCAGTCTCTTTCGCAGTAATAACCAGCGGATACATTTACCAATAATATCACCACAAACCAATCTCTTTCCACCATTTTAATCATCGATGATTTCGATAAAATGTAATAAGATTTCACAGCCTCTGCAGCGAACGGCAGGCTCAATCTACAATATTACCCTCCAAAAAGGCTCCGGTCAAGGCTCAGGTCTCCCGTATGACACATGACACAGCATGTTGATACCTTTGATAATAGATTGTACACCTTTGAGAATAGATTGCAAGGGAAATATCTTTATACGGATTATGTACTTTTCCGATGTGACCAAGAGATTTGCGATTTTGATAAACGTTTTATTTTCTCTGTATTTTGCAATGATATAATGCCCTCAGGAGTGTGCAATCTATTCGCAAAGGTATCATTTAACTGTGTCACACGGGAGACCAAAGCCTTGCAAAACGTTTTGTTTTACGCAAGTTTTCCAAGGTGTTTGCAACAAGAAAACTTTGAATCGACGGTAGTTGGACGGTTCGCTGCAAAGGCTGTGAAACCTTATCACATTTTATCGAAATCATCGATGATAAAATGGTGGAAAGATATTGGATTGTGGTGACCTTATTGGTAAATGCATCCGCTGGTTATTACCGCGAAAGAGACTGATTTAATGCCGATTGCTGGGATTCTGCTGCGGATGAAGGTAGGCCCAGTAGCTTCCTTGGTAGCAAATAACTTCGTCAAGGATTTTCGAAAATCACACAAACAAATAAGTTCATGTTATTCCAGGACATAATTCACGTAACATGTGAAATTTTGAATGCGATATCTTTTTTGTAGCGTTCCTGAAAATTTCTTGAACATAGGCCAATTTTCGCAACAATGAAATTCGAGTTTTAGGGCAATTTTTGAGGCTTGCGTTGTTTTTGTTTATGTCTTGACCAACCGAGCATGGAATTTCCTTTGTCTGCAATCACAAATTGCTATGTATCTAGGTGTCAATAAAAAGTAGCGAGTCCTTTTGTAACATTATCTGTCCTTGTTGCTGAAAGCATTAGCAAGTTTCCTGATGTGTTATCCTCTTGTGGGAATGAACTATTCTTCCCCCTAGTATGAATAACTTATTCGGGGAGATTCCATTCTCCCAAGAGGATAAAATGCATGGATGCATGCGAGTGTCATTATTTCTAGGAAGGAAACGAAGGGAAATGTTGTTTGTCGTTTTCCTTCATATTTGCAGGTTTCGAAAGGGGCTTTCTGTAGAACATCTCTCATATCGACGGGAAGGAATGGTGGATTAAGGCCGGATGAATTAAATTACTGAACCTAATTGGACATATCGGGAATAAAACAAGACAGCTTTCAGTATTATTGCTTTGATGTCGAGGGAATAGCATTTTTTTCAAACGCCGGGCCTTTTTATTGACTCACCTCATAGATAAGAGGAACAAAGGTATTACCGATAAGCAGTGTTACGGATCCATAGCTGTACCGCTATACAGTGCAAACGTAGCATTCGAGAAATTAAAATACAGTTTTGTGTGAACAATTTACGAATTCTTTCAAATACGAATGTCTACAACTCACACTTTTTGAATATGAAATTCCAAAGACAAGCTCAATTGATGAATGCCATAGATCTATTGAGGTTTTTATGGTTGTGAAATTAATTGTTCGATGCGAAATTGTTGTGAAAACCTCAGGCTAAGAACTTCTATTCAATGAATCGAAGAGTCTTTACATACAACGAATGCTTTGAAATCTTTGAAATAGCGACAAGTCTTTTAGTCAGGCAAAATTTTTCCTCATTCAATAGGATTATGAAAAATTGAAGCTTTATCTTGTTTTTATGCTGCAAAAGCTGTTATGTCCTTCATTCACTAACATCGAACAAATTCTTAATCTTCTTAGTGAAGTTAATGCTCGTTATCTGCGCAAAACTTACGCTTAAAAGTTTTTGGCTTTTGTCAGTAAGAGGCTAAATCAAGGCGTTTTCATCTCAAACTCAACGATTTCTAAATGTTTCTGAAAATAGACTTGGCAATGAAAAAGCTATTTGATGCTTCTTCCTTTACAAACAGTCACTGTTTCTTGTGCCTGAAAATCTACAGTTAAAACTACTGCTAAGAAGAAACGCGTTTGAATATCAAGGTTTTCAGCCTCTAAGCCTAGTTTTCTTACAACTTTAGTTCATCGCCAATCATTGTCTTACAGCACCGGCGACCCACCGGCGACCCAACGGCGATGATTGCCGATGCTGTAAGACAAAGATCGGCGATGAATTACGCACTGATGAAAACCAGGCTTAACAGTCAAATAATGATAATTACTGTCACTGTAAACACCGGAGTTACAAAGAACTATTGGCTAAATGCTTACAGGATACGCAAAAAAGGAAACTAAACAAAACGCAACAGGCAACATCTACAGAAATAAGTGCGAACGAACCAACTAACTACATTTTGAGCTGTGAGAGGAGTTGTTGAGGGCATTAATTCGTTGCTACACCTGAATTGTCAACCGGAAGGTCTTGACATATGCATAGTACTCTGTGCAGAAACATAATGGTTGCGGTATTTGTTGTGATATGCATGCTGCCTAGCATTTTGATCAAAATTTCATTGTCCACCCTATCCCATTCACTACCAAAGCAGCCATTCATATTTTCAAAATACTTGTTTCTAGCTTCAACGAGTCTTGGTTCTGAGCATCCGAGTATGAAATGGACCTCATTGCCCAATGGACTATCCCTACAAACTGTACATGTACGTTGTGATCTCGGTTTTTTCTGCATCCTGCCAAGTTCAATTGGCAGGAAATGCGCGGATATTCTAAACTTTGCGATTGTAGCCCTATGCTCATATTTCAGCACATCATTTATAGTGAACGATGAGAAAGAAGAGAGACAACATCTTCAGAGACAACATCTTCAGCACATCATTTATGTATACCTCTTCCCCGTAACCTTTTTTTATGAATTGGTAAATTTCAGACAGCCTTCCAGATCCTTGTATGTGCTCCTGGAACCTCTTTTCATACAAAGTCTTAAGGGATCTAGAAACAGACCTGATAATTCCCTTCTGTGAACTTGCCCTTACCTGTGTCACTGAATCTATGCTATGACCAGTTGAAAACAATGTCGTTTATCAGAGAGCAATTGGCAGCTACTTCCTCTGACAAAAACTATTATATCTGTGCTTCTTGAATAGCTGAATGCTTCTGCTACGAACAAACGCTTACTTCTAAAAAGTCTTCAAACACAATTTCGCTTATCAGCGAGTAATTTCATATCTTCTTCTTCCGTTTACAAACAATTAATGTTTCTTGTGTATGAATATTTGCATTGAAAGTTTCTGCCAAGAGCAAACGCTTTTAAAACATCAAGGTTTTCAGCTTCAAAAAGCGAAGAAGTTCTTGAAAGTCTCCAAGAACAACTTTGCTTATCAAAGAGCAATTAGAAATTCTTCCTCTTCAAAATCAATTTTTTTTAGAAACATCAAGGTTTTCAGCTTCAAAAAGAGAAGAAGTTTTTAAAAGTCTCTAAGGACAACTTTGCTTATCAAAGAGCAATTAGAAATTCTTCCTCTTCAAAATCAATTTTTCTTAGAAACATCAAGGTTTTCAGCTTCAAAAAGAGAAGAAGTTTTTAAAAGTCTCTAAGGACAACTTTGCTTATCAAAGAGCAATTAGAAATTCTTCCTCTTCAAAATCAATTTTTCTTAGAAACATCAAGGTTTTCAGCTTCAAAAAGAGAAGAAGTTTTTAAAAGTCTCTAAGGACAACTTTGCTTATCAAAGAGCAATTAGAAATTCTTCCTCTTCAAAATCAATTTTTCTTAGAAACATCAAGGTTTTCAGCTTCAAAAAGAGAAGAAGTTTTTAAAAGTCTCTAAGGGCAACTTTGCTTATCAAAGAGCAATTAGAAATTCTTCCTCTTCAAAATCAATTTTTCTTAGAAACATCAAGGTTTTCAGCTTCAAAAAGAGAAGAAGTTTTTAAAAGTCTCTAAGGGCAACTTTGCTTATCAAAGAGCAATTAGAAATTCTTCCTCTTCAAAATCAATTTTTCTTAGAAACATCAAGGTTTTCAGCTTCAAAAAGAGAAGAAGTTTTTAAAAGTCTCTAAGGGCAACTTTGCTTATCAAAGAGCAATTAGAAATTCTTCCTCTTCAAAATCAATTTTTCTTAGAAACATCAAGGTTTTCAGCTTCAAAAAGAGAAGAAGTTTTTAAAAGTCTCTAAGGGCAACTTTGCTTATCAAAGAGCAATTAGAAATTCTTCCTCTTCAAAATCAATTTTTCTTAGAAACATCAAGGTTTTCAGCTTCAAAAAGAGAAGAAGTTTTTAAAAGTCTCTAAGGGCAACTTTGCTTATCAAAGAGCAATTAGAAATTCTTCCTCTTCAAAATCAATTTTTCTTAGAAACATCAAGGTTTTCAGCTTCAAAAAGAGAAGAAGTTTTTAAAAGTCTCTAAGGACAACTTTGCTTATCAAAGAGCAATTAGAAATTCTTCCTCTTCAAAATCAATTTTTTTTAGAAACATCAAGGTTTTCAGCTTCAAAAAGAGAAGAAGTTTTTAAAAGTCTCTAAGGACAACTTTGCTTATCAAAGAGCAATTAGAAATTCTTCCTCTTCAAAATATATTTTTCTTGTGTGTAAAAATTCACAATTAAGCTTCTAGCAAATGAATGTAGAGCTATAAATCTTTGCCAAGAAAATTGAGACATTCTTGAAAGTCCTTCAAAAAAATTTTATATTAGGGAGAAATTTATAGTACTAACGAGAAAGTCTATCAATAATCACGCTCCTGGTAGCTACAACAAAGCATTTAATGCTACAAAATGATACAGTAAAACCCCATATATAAGAAATTCACTTATGAGAAACTGCAGGCCAACTTTTTTAGATTGATGTGCCAAAAAATTAGAAATTGGTGTGCCTGAATTTTTCTCCAATTTCTCTTAAGTTAGAACAAGAACTTGTGACAGAAAATAAATTCAGGAAGCAATTTTCCAGAAACATACTAACTTTCAACTTATCAAATTTGAAAGAACAGAGCCTTTAAGCCTGGTTTTCATAAAATTGTAATTCATTGACGATGATTGTCTTCGGGCATCGGCAACCATCGCTGATATGTAAGACAATCACGTGGAGTCGTGATACACGTATTTCTTTATAAGAAACTGTCCATAAGGAACTCAACTCTCAGATCGCCAAATAATTATGAAACTTCAGTACTGGGAAAATATAAGTTAAGAAACTATTTATTTTGATAAAGAAAATCCTTGACATGTTTTTACTTTAGTTTCATTTGTTTCCTATATCATATTACTCGTAAGGTACTTGAGTAATGTCTAAACATTGGAAAGGCTTAAAAACCTTGTTTTGAAATGTTCACAAGGGCACAGGTAGTGAACATGAAGATTTTTATGGAACCTCTTAGAAACCCGTAAGAAACTCCGAGTACTCAAAATCTGATAATTTTAAGAAACATTCAGTACTGGCCCAAATTCTTAGTTTCTTATAAAAAATACGTGTAATCTATTGTTCTTCCATTGTTTCAGCAAGTATCTCCGGCATGGACTATGCATGGCTTCCACCAGGGCAATCATCGGGATAAATTACGATTTTATAAAAACCAGACTTTAGTAAAAAGAGTAAAATTCAACAGAATACAGCATTTATTATCAACCATGGAATTTCTGCCTTTCCGGGTTGGTCCTGCGATTGTATTTATAAGAGTTTCTTAGAAGAACCTCATCAGGCTGTTTTTCAAAGCTTGTTCGTTTCATAAGGAACTGTACAGCCTGATAAAGAAAATGAGTTTCTTCTATGTGGGTTTTTACTGTACTTTGAGAATCTTCTTTGGGGAGGTGCAACTGGCAGAAACCTAGTTCTTGTTGCGTGTTCCTGCAAATTGCATTCGCCACCAAAAGCTAAATTGTCGTACAGCGATTAAGATGATTCACTTGACAGCTAGAAAGCAAACTTTAGGATTCATGTTTCGAAAAAGCAGTAAAAACATGACATTTGTCATGCAAACAGCATCATGTAATGTTGGCTTCTTCAACATGCAAACACTTGAAGCGTATTAATGACATAGGGAAAACAATTTATTTATACTTTAAAGGACATTTGAGGTAAATAACGCAAGTGTAAACATGACAAATAATAAACCAGGTGAAGCTACTTACAAAGCGAAATCAGGAGAAGAGCGAACGACACTTGCATTAAACAATTCTTCATTTTGAGAACTTTTTCTTCCTTTTACCAGACGATTCGATCGAGCGTACAACTGCTAGCAATCTTATTTGTACCTCTGTTTATAGCTAAGGGTGTCCCATAATGCATTGCTGCAATTTAATTTTCAAAGCATAAAGGAGTAAAAGAGCAATAGGTTTTGAACAGGTGCAAATGAGCAAGGGGGTAATGCTGGATAAAGCTTGTTTTATGGGATTGAATGAATGTCGCAATGTGTGTTTATACTCTCAAAATACTCAATGACTTATTTTCTTGGAATTTAACTGTAAAAAGAGAGAATATCCCGGGGGAGCAATTTTCATAAATTGGGATGTGTCATCCCTCAGCAATCACAGTATAATTTTTCTACAGTCAGAGATTCAACTCCAGAATAAGGTTTTTCTGCGTTGCATTAAACTTAATTTAATAAATAAGTTTATTCAATATGTTAATTTTTTCATTGAAAACTCTTTTTAAGAATTCCTCCAGGTGGTAGAAACACAATGCCATCTTGTTTTCACGTAATCTGCAGACTTTATAAGAGGTTTATAGGTTTATAGGTGTATATAGTTTTATATATGCAACATTTGGGGCAAATTTCTTTCTGTTCTCCCTCACGATGGTGAGAAGGGAAAGGATATCATGATTTCTGAGTCCCTTGTTTCCTTGTGCTCTTTGATTTGATTACATTTGAAGCACAAGATGTTGTCATGGTAATCAGGTCATAAGATTCGACGAATTCCAGCCTCGTCCCCAGGGCATTACGCGACAAAAGGCCCCGGGAACGAGGTTGGAAGAATTCCATTGTGATTCAACTTTATTCATTCAATTCAATTTTCTTTATAGAACACAAAATCCTAATACAGTGCATAACATAATAAAGCTGTAGTCTACAGGACCTAAGAAAAGCAAAGCTTATCGAGCTTGTGCCGTTAACAAAACAATAATAAGAATAACAAAAGAAAATATACCGGGTGTCTCAAAAAAAAATACCCCCTTTTGACTCAACAAGGCAACAAAACGATAATATTTCAGGACTTTTTGAATTCATGGCTACATTTGTTGGTCTTCAACATAAATGCACATACCTTGTATTTGGAAATCAACCACCACCAAACACCGGAGATATGAGTTCACAAAGTCAAAATTGGGAGTGCACCTGAAACCAGAGGTTTTGAGAAATGGCCTAGCCATAATTTGACAACAAACAGGCATTTTGCAAACGAATTTTCGACTTTGACCTTTACTTTTTAATTTTGAAGAGAATCATATTTTGAATTACTTTTAAAGTGACTTTTCTTTTGAGGAAACGGTCCTTGCATTGCATTCGATCCCAAGTGTTTTGTATTAAAGAAGAGGAAAAGGACCACGTGCACGCTTATTTTGGAGATGTGGCACGGCTTTATCATTCTTACCACATTTTTACTATATTTGTTTAATCAACGCCATGTCCTTTTATTCTTTTCAAAAGCAAAACACAGAACTTAAAGTCTACAGGTACTTTGGAAAATGTCCACGATACAAATCATGACTAGGCCCTTTTTCAAAACCTCTGGTTTTGGGTGCACTGTAAATTTTGACTTTGCGAACCTGCATCTCCGGTGTTTGGTGGACGATTTCTAAATGCAAGGTACGTGCATCTAAGTTGAAAATTAATAAATTTTGCTGTGAAGTCGGGGAGCAATGATATTTTATTGCTTGGTTCCTATTTCCAGTCAAAAGGGGGTACTTTTTTCTGAGACACCCGGTATATAAACATACAAAGTTGGAGTAAGATACCTAAATGTACAAGAATACAATACAAATGAGGCAAATGCATTTTTTTGATCAAAGTTTGGCTGCATTTTATGTAATGCTTGGTTGTTAATAGATAGCAAATATCGTTTCTTTAAGTTTGATACTAAATGATTTTGAGTTTGGAATTGATTTCAAACCAGAAGGGAGATTGTTCTAGAGGCGAGTCCAACATTTCTCAGCATGTTGTCTCCCCACTTTTTATTTGACTTGTAAATCTTATAGTCAAATTTATGTCTCGTATTTGTGAGAATCTTCGTTTGTTTTGAAGTAATTTTCAAAAACTTCAGGTATGTTATCATTTTTAGAATGTATATCACGCATCAGCTTCAAAATCTTTAATTCGTAAAAGTCTGTCAGTTTAAGAATTTTTGATTCTTTATGCAGCAGGTTTGTAGGATACTTCCGATCTTTGAAGGGAATGGTTTTAAGAATTCTATTTTGTAGAAGTTCAATTTCATTTATCAGCCTATTTGCAGCAACTCCATATGCTTGAAAGGCATAAGATATTCATGAGGATACAAGTGAATCATATAGGATTAATAAGCAATTTGTAGGTATGGAATATATTGATTTAACAAATATTGAAGTGAATTTGATAATATCCGTTTTAATCTTGTTTATGTGAGATTATACTTATGCATATGCATGCTAAGTTTTCCTCACTGACAAAAAGGGCAGATTTTGTAATACAATAGCAACAGTTGCATTTGATTGACACCTCATATTCAAAGCGATTAGCAATCGCAGACAAAGGAAATTCTCTCAACCAGTAATTCAAAACAAACAAAGCCGCAAAAGTTACTCTGAAACCCAGGTAGCTAGCTCGCTCGTTGTGCACTCCAGAAATTGTTGCCAAGAGCAAACATGAGCATATATTGACAGAAGAAGAATAAATCTACACATCTACCTCGGGCATTTTATTTCTTTGGTTCAGAAGCCGATTGGGAGGCGATTCAATTCTCTTTTTTTTATTGGGTGTAATTAAAACACTTACTTCTCAGCTTCTGAACCAAAGAAATAAAATACCCGCAGTAGTTGTGTAGATATATCCTTCTTCTTTCCATATTTGCTCATGTTTGCTCTTAAAAAAAATTTCTCGAGTGCACAATCAGCGAGCTAGCTACATGTGATTCCTACAGGTGATAGCTGTGAATTGGCCTAAGCAGGGTAATCTGTTTCATTGTTTCATTACGAGTCCCTGTTGCTGAGCAAGATTTACTGAAGGGATACAAGGGATTTATATAATTAGTCCAGGGAAAGGGCCATAGCAGTCAGATTCAAACTAATGAAATACTTGCACGGAACGGCCCTTCTTGAAAGAAAAACCGAAATACATGCATGTTTTCAACGGACAATTCCAACTGTTGTCCTTGAAAAAAGAAGAAGCATAAGATATTTGCCGATCAGAAGCTAAATTCTGTTCTTAATTTCAATTTGATAAAAAAGTGATTAAAGACGATTGGTCTTTATCGAGACAGAACCAAATGATAAAAGTCAGTGGAAAGACTTCATATAAATCTCTGATTGCGCAAGATAAAAAACCCTTATCTCCGTGAAAGCTCAAAGAAACGCTAGTCTATTCATACTTTAATAAATGAAATGGAGAAAAAAGATATTTTGCAACCAATTAATAATCCTTGCAGTATGATGGTATCGCCATAAAGTACTGGGTCACCCAGCAAAGTACAACTTTTGAATACGGTAAGAACACGCAAAATAGAAACCAGTTTTTCAAAACAGCCTGTTTGGTTTCTTATTAAAAGGTCACAAATCTGGATATAGGCTGAAAGGTTTCTTATCGCATGGTTAAGAAACCTTCGGTGATTTCAGCTTAATCTTTCATGAAAACCCAGAGCAAACACTATCTAACAGTATGTTCTCGTTACCTAGCATTTTCTCAAAATTTACTCAACCATAGAATACATGCCAAAGTAATCATTATAGATGGAGATGCCTTTGCATGAAATCTCTAAAAAATGTTGGGCACCTGAGTTCAACAAAGATTATCAAATATGAATTTATTTGGGGTCCTCCAATAAGAAACCTTTCTAGTATCAGGCTGAGAAATTTCTTATATGAGGGCACCATTTCTAAAAAAATCATCCTGAGGTTTCTCATGAAGTGGAAAAATGCGAACGATTTGCTGGTGGTGAAATTGGCAGCAGATTGCAGTAGAAAAAGTGGACTTTTACAATCAAAACCAGCTAAAGTACGTTTAGCAGTTGTGCTGCTTCGCATTTTCAGTGTGTGGTCCTCTCCTTGCAAGATAGAAATGTAACAACGATGCAGTGGTTTGTTTTGTTAGGTCCGTAAAGTGCACTTTTCCTGTTGTTCATCCCACCCTTCAGCATTAAATCTGGAATATATCTTGATGCATTTATGTTAGCTTCAACTGAACAGAGACCCAGATATTGGTCTAAATTTGTCATCTTTTGAAGAAGTTTTGAAGAAACTTAAACACACAGGACAAGACCTTCGAAGCAAATTATTTATTCTCCATAATGTGCATAGGCTTCAGCCATTTCAAAGATCTTTACTATTGCAAGCCACAGTGAGGTCAAATTCAAAACTTTGGTATTTCTCCAAATTTTGAAATTATTTGTAGCGACGATGATTAGCTGTGTATTACAGTATTGGGAACAGGTCTGTGAAGAAATGTTTTGAAAATCTTCTTGCTCTTTCTGTTGAATCGTCCAAATGTGGCCTATCTCAAATTTCCCGGTTGGCTGTCGGTTCCATTTGATTGGTTCAGGGTGTGCCACGTGGACGTATCAATTTCGTTAGCCAGCAAGGATTTAGTGCCTATGTTTGGCTAATCTTTTTACATATCTTTGAATTGTCAACTTATGAGAATTTTTGAGAATATATAAAAAATTACCAACTTGAATCTTGTGAATTGTGCAAACAAAGAAAGATTCTGTAACACAATAGCATGAGTTGCTTTTGTTGACAATTCAAAGCAATTAGCGATTGCCGACAAAGGAAATTCCATCAACCAGTAATTCAAAACAAACAAAACCGCAAAAGTTTCTCTGAAAACGAGGTAGCTAATGCGCTCGTTGTGCATTTCAGAAATTGTTTTCAAGAGCAAAAATGAGTATACATCGAAAGAAAAAGGATACATCTACAAATCTACCTCGGGCATTTTAGTTCTTTGTTTTAGAAGCTGAGCAGTAAGTGTTTTAATTACACTCAAAAATAAGAGAGACTAATCGTCTACCAATCGGCTCTTGAATCAAATAAATTAAATGCCCATGGCAGATATGTAGATATATCCTTCTTCTTTCGATCTATGCTCGTGCTTGTTCTTAAGAAAATTTCTGAAGTTTCTGGAATAATTATTTTGCTGGATCTGTATGAAAAACACTTCTTTGCGACTAAAATCATAGAGAAAACAATTCATTGCAAGCACAGGAACTGACAAGGATATGCATGTTTAAGATATTTTATCTGCTTTTCATGGAAATTTTGATCGATGAAATCAAATTACCGGTGTTCAATTTGTGACCAACAGAATTTCCGCAAACTCCTCTTTGACACAACCAGTTCTGAAAATTATTGACATGACAAAATTAATCGAATCAAATATCTGGATGTATAAAACCAGTGCTTTAAAGAAATGAACGATTCATATTTTGTTTAAGTGCCATGCTAACTCAGATGTGAGAATTTATTTCTTTAAAAAAAATCGGTTAAATCATTCTCGAGTAATTTTTGTAGCTAAAATTTTTTCGATTTAAAATAAAAGACACACACACAGTTAATCGAATTAGACTAGTTGCTTTTGTAGCTAAAATTTGTTCGATTGAAAATAAACTTTGTCCCCAGAGCCTACAAGATCCCTTCAATTAACTCAAATCTCAAAAATCAAATCCTTTCAAACTTCAATGCCTGTTTGATGACACTTTGTCAAACAGTAAAGTTTTTCAGCTGCAAAAGTTAAAAATATATGCCGGGAGGGGGAGTACTTGACTTTCAATTGCACGGGGTGGGGGGTGCACTCAGCATAGGTTCCAAATCTTTATCTCGGCATAAAAAGGTGGGTGTAAAATTCAATGACCTATTTCTTCTGATTGAATGGCTTAAAAGAAACTTTAGATACTTACCTATAATTCTACCATTGGACTTTTCAGAATTTTTGAATATTTCTGGAAATTACAGTGTATCTTACATTTCAACTCATTTGAGAATGTGACGTCATCAAATTTCTAAATTATAAACCAGATGAGCGACAGACTTTTGCCTGACACCATATTGTAGGCATTCATAAACTGTGGTTTTCTTCGAAATTATTTCATGTTACGTCAAACAGTTTAGAAATTAGGATGGTTTTAAGTTTTTTTGAAAATTCTTCTCAAATTGTTGTAAAAGAAGAAAGACACTCTAATTCTGAAATTATTGAAGATTTCAGAAAAGTCCAACGGTAGAGTGACAGAGAATTAGCTAAAGTTTCTTTGGAGTCATTCAGTTCAAAGAAATAGGTCACTCAATCTTACACCAGCCTTTTTACAGATTTGGAACCTATGCTGGTGCACTCCAAGTAAAACATTTTTCACCCAGCTTTAGAAATTTTCCCTCGAAATGACAGCTGGCTTTAGAAAAAATCGGCGAAAAGCATACCCCTAAACGTAAAACTTCGTCGAAAAACAATGAAATAGCACTTTTGACAACCGGCTTTAGAAAAATTGCCTTCTTTTGATACCCGGCGTTAGAAAAAAGAGGCGAAAACGATACCCGGATAGGACTGCTCATCGCGTCAGCAAAATACACTAAGTACCCCCCCCCACCCCCCGGGGAATAAATGTCAATTTTGGGAGCAATTTACAATGAGATGAGTTTTACAGTTTGCATAATTTCCAGCTTCAAGCTAATTTAGAAAAAAATACGTGTAATAATCGAACCTTGATCCTTGAAAAGTGCCGCTGCATTGGCGACTTGAACCTTACAAATTTATGGCATCGATTTTCGTAATCCACAAGTCTGACTTAAAGGGGCTCGGTCGTCAAAATGTAAACAAAACAATGATTTTTGCAGTTTTTTGAAAGGTGATATCACACAGGATTTTCGCATTTTTTCAAAAATGGAAGTCGCTGTTTGGGCATTAATCCTTGTACTTCACTAAGGAACAAACCAAATATTCATATCTTCTACGATTGCTCGGATATAAGTGGATTTTTAACCGTCACTTTTTGGTGGATTGGGTGAAGCCACCAAACAAACTGCAGAGAACAATGGATGAACAATGGATAATCCCCGACACGTGCGAGTCTACGGATTTGTTTACTGTTTGACGACGGAGCCCCTTTAAATTTAGATATATTCTCCTTACAAATGTTTGCCAACCAAAATCATTCGTTAATCAAAGTTACCCAAATTTGTTGAACGGTCGATGACAGACGTTCTCAATTTTCTGATGCGTCTCAACTCTTTAAAATTCCCAGAAAATAAATTTTTTGGTTCCTTCTGTTTGATTCTTCGCAACTATGTTTTAAAAGGCGAGAATAAATTATTTCTTACCTCAAATCAATGATTTGAGCGCTCGTGATAGCAAATTTTAGCCCCAGAAAACGCAAAGTTTCTACCATGCTTGAAGAAATAGGCATCGCCTCCTAATTATGGAATTGAAAATCTCCCTCGGTACGGAATGGTTAGTTTCATGCTTGTAACTATGCTTCTCTTTTTCGGTTTCCATCCCAAAAATATCAGATGTCCCAACAAATCATCCGCCTTACAACACATATGAGCTTAAGGTGCCATAACGAGAGAATGCAATGCAATGCAAAGAAGTATGAAATCCGTCGATGCAATGATAAGCATAGGTTCCAAATCTTTATCTCGGCGTAAAAAGGTAGGTGTAAAATTCAATGACCTATTTCTTCTGATTGAATGGCTTGAAAGAAACTTTAGTTGCTTATCTATAATTCTACCGTTGGACTTTCCAGAAATTTTCAATATTTTTGGAAATTACAGCGTATCTTACATTTCAACTCATTTGAGGATATGACATCATCAGATTTTTAAGTCATAAACCAGATGAGTGACAGACTTTTGCTTGATACCATATTGTAGGCATTTATGAAGTATGGTTTCCCTCAAAATTATTTCATGTTACGTCAAACTGTTTAGAAATTACGATGGTTTTGAGTTTTTTTGAAAATTTTTCTTGAATTGTCGAAAAAGAAGGAAAACACTCTAATTCTGAAAATATTGAAGATTTCAGAAAATTCCAACGGTAGAATTATAGAGAATTAGCTAAAGTTTCTTTGAAGTCATTCAGTTCAAAGAAATAGGTCACTCAATTTTACACCAGCCTTTTTAAAGATTTGGAACCTATGCTGCAATGATAGACCGATGCAGACCATCCACAACTAATGATGGCTAACTATGAATTCTTTCATCAAAACCATTAATGGTTTGCTATGCACATTAGATAGGAATAAAGAAAAATATCATTAACCTTAGCGCTCATATCATCGATACCTTTCCTGCAGTCATTTTCCTCCACGAAATAACCCTTTGCCATTGCCATTGCTTACAAATCTAAGTTACTTTAATGGCAATAGTGCTGCTGAGCGCACAAAACTCAGTTCTGATGATGGTAGCTGTTAAAACAACTCAAACATATTGCAAGAGTTCATGGCGTTTAAATTGCCATCGCAGAGGCATTTTGAAGTGGCCTGTTTTTCTGATACACCGGGTAATTATATATATGTAAGCGATGAAGCACATTCCTGTGCATGTCCATCAATTCACGATGAGACAGCATTATCGTTTTTTTCGATATCTGAAATTTGGGGATGGATTAAAGGGAAGTTCGGAAAGAGACGTATCGCTGCGCAGGAGCTCCAACCGTTTCAACTGTATTTGAGCAAAGGCGGCATTCGATTCCTTGCTGTGACGAGAGAAGAATGAAGGAATAGCAACATTATGAAGCTTTACTCGCAATCCCGCGGAAGAGAAAAATCACAGTGAGTAAAATACAATTTTGATCATAATGCTGGCCACATCAACGGTGCATTATTGCTGATGCTCTAAGTTGAAGCCATGTAAAGCATTGGAGAGTGGAGGCTACAGATCCGCACAAACGGGGCACATTTCTCTTGAGATGCACTAACAGCCTTGATTATTTGATCACCCCGTCTGTATAAGGAACTTATTGTGGAAATGCTGTCAAATCACCATCATATAATTGTCAAAATGATGATTGAAGGTCGCATAATCCTATATTTCCGTCATTCAAATTTTGTAATGCGCAATAGACCTTTCCCCTGATTACGTCACACACCTGTGAGCGCGCAGTGCATTCTGGGAGTTGTATTTAACTCGCGATCAGCTGTTTATGTTTTTATATGGTGATAGTACGGAGTTCTACTTTTATCTCAATATATACAGCGAACAATCGACGAAATTATTGAAAATCTTTCAACTTTAGCTGACCAGCACATCCCTACTTTGTTTTAAAACTCTTGCACGGGAACTGGTGCTTTAGAACGAGGAGAAAATGAAGATTCGTCCCAGAATAGCGGTGAGAATCCGATGCGGCCTAAAGTGTCTGGAGTGGAAGGAGTAAACAGAAACCGGCGGTTGGAGGGATCACTTGCTGTGTGCTAGCGTGTTTCAGCAATAGTCAGAGAGACAAAAAAACTATCATTTACACGATTCTGAATGGCAAAAAGCAAGGAAAAGCAAGAACTCAGAAAGAGATAGCTAATGATTTCTCGGCAAATTTCTCCAACTGTTGGTCAGAAGGCGCTGCGCTGGTGACTCTTTGGACAGGTTCATATTTTGAAGCAACGATATTGCATGATCCTTGCCTTTGAAGTAAGCCTTCCTTTCGTCTCCTTTTTCCCGTTATTTTTTGGAACAATTGTTGGAACGTTGTTCATGTAGGTCTTTCGACCCCCAGTGAAATGTTTTGAGCATACCCTGTGTCCTGGACCTGGAGTGAAATTCTGCCGAGAAATCATATGCAGCCATCTCTTTCTGAGTTCTTGTTTTCCTTTATTTTTGCCATTCAGAATCGTGTAAATGATAGTTTTTTGTCTCTCTGACTATTGCTGAAACACGCTAGCACACAGCAAGTGATCCCTCCAACCACCGGTTTCTGTTTACTCCTTCCACTCCAGACACTTTAGGCCGCATCGGATTCTTACCGCTATTCTGGGACGAATCTTCATTTTCTCCTCGTTCTGAAGCACCAGTTCCCGTGCAAGAGTTTTAAAACAAACTAGGGATGTGCTGGTCGGCTAAAGTTGAAAGATTTTCAATAATTTCGTCGATTGTTCGCTGTATATATTGAGATAAAAGTAGAACTCCGTACGATCACCATAGAAAAACATAAACAGCTGATCGCGTGTTAAATACAACTCCCAGAATGCACTATGCGCTGACAGGTGTGTGACGTAATCAGGGGAAAGGTCTATTAAAATTTTGTGAGAAGTGTATTTACGCGTTTCGTTACTGAAATATGCTTCAAAAGATCTCTCAAACATAAATTAAAAACCGCTTCTTTTGAATGAAAATTATATGTTAATATATTTTGATTAATGACAAATGAGAATGATTGATAAAAAATGTAAACGAAGAATCATCATTTTAGTTTAACGTCAAAACATTTTTTCATCTTAAAATAATTAAATGTCATAAGAAAATCGAATATTTACATAATTTTTGTTGTAATCTATAAATGACTCAAAATGACGTTTGATTACCGGAACCAATTGTGATATTATGGGTAATGGAACACTGCTTGTGATTATAAGCAAACTTTTGCAGCGAGGGTAACAGGGGTTTTAGCTTCAACCATTGCACAGTATAACAAAGGGATCCACTAAATAGTGGAAGAAAATTTTGCGAGTTAGAAAAAACGTGAAATTTTTCGAATTAACTTGCGCGAATCGGCCAAAATGGGAAATTTTGCGGAAACAAACTTTTGCTCTTGCGAAAATAGTATGATTTTCAGGGAATGAAAATTCACGAATTTCATGTTTTTGAACACTTTGCAGGAATAAAATCTCACGAATTATATTTTTGAAGGGACGTAAACGGGGTTTCTGGTCCACTTAATGAGCATGACGTGAGAAATCAGTGGCGTGCTGGCAGGGGGGGCAAGGGGGGCAACTGCCCCCCTGCTGGTCGATTTTGAGGGGCGCCAGAGAGAATATCTATTTTAGGGGGCGCCGAAGGCGCCCTGATCAATTAGTTAGTGAACGAAGAGAACTTCTTGAAACATCGCAATGATACTACGATATCAAATCAAATGGAAACTCAAAGAAGGCGCTGTTTAATACCGGGTGTCCCAAAAAAATGTATACAGATTTGGTTGACTCCAGCGATGTGAATTTAGCTTTAATCAATGCCTAATTACTCTCAAAATGTTCCTCGATAGTTAACTTGAACATAGATACCTCGCTTGTTGGTATTGGTGCTTTGAGAGCAGAAATATCAATCTTGAAAGCTCAAATTTGCGTCCACTTGCAAACCAGAGCTTTGGCCTTTTCGCCTAAGCAAATTCCTGAACCACATCGAAATTAAGAACTGAAATTAGTAAAAAATTAAGAAACATCCTAATGGGTGACTGGGGGGGGGTGACTTCTGGAATACGTAATAATACAAGATCTAATATTGTTCCAATATTATCAAGGATCTCGTTGATTTTTACACTGTGCCTGAAATTGCATAGGCCATAAGGCTAAAGCTCTGGTTTGCAGGAAAAGGCAAATTAAAGGTTTCAAGATTGATATTTCTGCTCCCAAAGCACCAATACCAACAAACGAGGTATCTATGTTCAAGTTAACTATCGAGGAACATTTGGAGAGTAATTAGGCATTGATTAAAGCTGAATTCACAGCGCTAGAGTCAACCAAATCCGTATACATACTTCTCACGTCATTATCTTTTATTTCATAAATCATTGCGTATCTATTCAAGTATGATTCCAATCAAATAAGCTTAATATTAATCACACAATTAGCAGTCAAACGTCGAATTTGATTTTGATGTGTAGACCAGCCAAACAGAAAACGAACCAACGAATACATGATGACTATGATGATTATGATGACTATGATGATTATTATGAAGATTTTGATTGGCCAGGTGCGATACACAGAAAGCAAATTGACGAAAAGAGCAAGCTGCCATCCTTTTCTGATGCCTTGCAGCTATGCTATGTCATCCCACGTACCATCTAATGGATGCATATCCCATCTTAGGGCACGTTTATGTTATTGCAATTGCCATTCCTGTGAGCTCATCAACCGCTGAGC